>JAQGCH010000701.1:0-20284 GCA_034699485.1 Nanhermannia elegantula | reverse complement strand
AATATTGCAAAACTCTTATTATTGGCAGTATAGCCAACACCTTTACTATGTCTATTTTTATTACAACCGACGATACATGAATATACAGTGTTATATACCTTATATACATACATACAAATTCATACATCAGATGTATCTTTGCCAACCCTAATTATATATGACTCTCTAAATCTTATTTTCGATATTGCAATAAGAATAGTACAGTATTCCTAACTAAATAATGAACTCGATTATTGCAGATCTATATATTCTTTTGATATTAGACCACTCATTGCTTGCTTATACTGTACAAATGTCCCTTAGTATATATGAATTATAAGTACTGGTGTTTCTTTTGTGTCATATTCGGTTAAATAATAAACTCATCGGTTTTCTAAGACTATTTTTTAAGAAAAGCGTTTTTGCGCAAAAACAGTTTAAATACTAAATTTCGCGCCAACTTTTTTAGCACAATATTTTTTAAAAATAATATGAAAATACTATTATATTAGCTTTTCATAAAACTAAATAAAAATCAAAAAATCAAAGTATACTTTTTCATTTTCTCATAATCCTTTGGGGTGTACACCTTAGGCACACCACCACTAAATTTTCTTGTTAAATAGTACTTTTTCCGGTCAAATTCGGTAAACTATATTATTTGAGCGAAAGAATTTTTTGGTTTCGGCGGTCACATGACCGCCAATTCGGTTTGTGACCGAAAAGGAACACCAGTAATTATAAGTTATTTATTATAATGGTATCACCATTGTGGCGATAAAGCGAACAATGGTATAAATTCAAAAAATGTAAGCATACAATACATCTACTATGAAAATATTATTCTTCATTTTGATTAAATATATACTTTGATGTCAGTTATTTGTCTATCAGTTTTTGCATTGCTGTCAAGTATTTATATTGTATGTATACTGGTGTACAGCAATGATTTATAGGTCTATAGCAATTGCAATCTTAAGATAAATCAGTTCTAAAAATCGAAATAAAAGTCTTGAGATTAAATAAAAAATATAATAACTATTTCAATATTAATTTAAAGTTATTTTTAAATTTTAATAACGATAACACGAAATTGCTTTTGTCAATAAAAGCGAAACCCAAAGAAAGGCAAATAAAAATCTAAAAACAATTTATCTGAAGACAAGACAAATCAAAATCCCAAACAACGCATCACTAATTTAAAGCCTCTAAAGAATAATTAAATATTAAATTTAGTAATCCATACAAATGATCATTAGTTAAACTTTAAGCTTTAAACTTAATATAAGTCAAGTTATAATTTACTTAAATTATAACGAGTGATAATTAAATTTTTCAATTTAGCTCATCTGTTATATTATTATTAATGATTCTTTATTAATGAAATATGCATAAAGTATATGCATAAAGTATTTGCATATTTTTGCTCATTTATGTCATATTTGCTGTATTTTAAATAAGGAGTTCTCAAAACAAAAAGATAACTGCTATCTTTTGTAATGGCTCTCATGTTATGAATATAAGACAATATTTATTAGAATTTCAAATGTGATATGCGAAACAATAAACTGTTAAATTTAACTAACAAACAATCATTTAGTTAAATAAACTCAAAAATATTTTGATCAAACGTTGACTCACTTTACTCTTCATGACCTTTTTTAAAACAAAGAATAGGGAAACTTTAAATCAGTATTATTTCAAATCTGTTGTATCTGTTGTCACATCAAAAGTATTGTAATTACCCAAAAGCAACGTATGGTTTAGCTGTAAATTTAGTCAAACATAGCCTAAATACATGATTTGATCAATTTTGAAGTGTATATCTTTGTGCATATCTTTGTGCACATCTTTGTGCATATCTTTGTGCATATCTTTGTGCATATCTTTGTGCATAATTATATTTTTTTATATTCAACAATATTTAATAATGGTTAAATAATTGGCATTTCTAGTGATGACACTGCTGTCAAATAAATTATAAAAAAGATAAATGCATTACAGCATAGATTCAGTGCTTATGCAATGTTATCGCTATGGAAACAACTGTGAATTCCTTTGAGATGAACACAATGTTTTCATAGAGAAGTTATTTCGAAATTAAACAAAATATTTTTATGATTTGCATTGTTTTTATTGCTACCTCTGAGAGTTGTGTTCTATGTTGAAATCGAGTCCCATATCTCAATAATATAGAGCTTTATTCTTCGCTTAATACTAAAATAGATTCTCTCTTATATGCAATCGTTTTTGAGATAAACCTGAATTTAGTTTTCTCAGCTCAGAACATATCCTTTCATCTGTTCAGAGGTTTTGTAGTGTGTCTTAATGTATATGCATTACAATTTTGAGTCTATTAATAAGTGAAAAAACTGATATTAATTTTGAAATTTTTGAACTCAAAACATGGGTTTTTCTTGATTTCTTTGTTATTGTCTTTTTATAAAGTTCAGACTCAAACAAAATCATAAAAAAGTATTGGAAAAAACAAATGATTTGAGTTCAGAACTTGAAATACTCTTCAACTCATTGATACTTTGAGATAAAATTATGGGAAACCATTAATTTTGAGTTCAAACCTTATGCTTATAGATTTGTAAGATAACTAAATGTTTGTGCTTCTTTGCATATCACACATTTTCATGTATTGCAATAAAAATCACTTTACGGGTTTTTCTATGCATTGCAAAAATTCGTTGAACAGATGAACGGATATGTTCCGAGCTTAAGCTGAGTATTGAATAAATATCAATGTTTTCTGCAGTACTGTTTTCACCAAATTTTGAAGAATTCTTGAAAATGTGAATTATATAAATTTTCATATAGCTTGAGCATATAGCAGCAAATTTGCATAAGCTCATCTAATACTCTATTCTAACATTTATTGCATAAATACACTAATTCTAACACTTAATTTTCAGTTTAAACAATAAACAATTATTATTCAATAACTCTGAATGTTTCGGGTTTAAAATTTTCTACTCTTAAGAAACTGAATAATTATTAAAACTAATTTGAATAAAACATGAAAATGCAAATATATTTTCATTTTTTCAAAAGACTAGAATATTGATTAGATTATGCTTTAATACCAGTATTTAAATAATAGTAACAAAATTGCTTATTTTTATTCGTTTAAAAAAGGAAAAATTTAAAAAATTGTATTAAATAATTAAAAAAGTTATATCAGAAAAATGATGTTTTGTCCCCTAAAATTCTATTTCTGAAAGCGGACCCCCAAAGCTTTAACTTTGTACATCCCTGGCTCAAACTGAAAATTCAATGATAAATCTCCATTATTTTGTTCTACAGTAAAATGAAATACTGAAGGATACAAAAATTGAATTGAAGCTTCTTCTTTATAGAACTTATTTATCAAACAGATATACGTAGTATTTATATATACGTAGTATGTATCTCAATAAAATAGAGTAGAAATAATATTTTAGAAATCGAAATTTCAGGTCACAAATCACGGATTTATTTTAAATCTCAAATTCAAAATAACAAACTGGAGATTAGATTCCAGAAAATAATGGATTTTTTCAATACTTCTAAATATACTCTTTCTTGTTTTGATACCCTGTCAAAAAATCTGTATATTTCATGACAAGTATATATTTTATTACCAAAACCAAAAGAGATTTCATTTGAATACTTTATCTGAGACCATACAATAATACATTTTATTTGAGTTTTCCATTTTACGTTTCTTTTCAATTACTACTTACTATATTGAACATAAGCACAGACTCTCAATTTATTTGAGAAACCAAGGGTAAAATTATTCGAGTATTTATTTGAGAAAAAAGTACTAATTATTTGAGTATTTGTTTAAAATGATTTGACAATTTTTTTCTATTTCATAGGTTTATTCTATAGAATTCAAATCTTTAAAATATTTCTTTTTAATTAAAATGATTTAAATTGTTTTTTCAATGATAAAACACTAAAAACTTTAATTATTTGAATTTTTTCAAATACTTTATTGCAAACTATTCACAAACACGTGCTATTGTAGTACTTTATATGAATGTTTTATTTGCAGATAACTTTACTATCTCTCGATTCTTATTTTATTTAATTAGAAATATAATCAAATATACAGAGGTAGACACTGACAAACTCTAGACATTCACCGAATTCAAATTTTTTTGCTTCAAAATTTGCTTCAGGATAGGAATTAACTTTAAATTGTGTTCAAAATATTAATCACTTTATTATAAATACCTATGCTTATCGATGGTTTGGACCGGACTGTAGATATTTGGCGACCAAATATTTCAGTTTACTAATTGTAATCATAGTTAACTTTAAGCAAATTCTGTTGGTTTATATTTTATTTAAGACTTATATTGGCTCTCTTTTGAGGCTTTATTTATAACACGTTTATTTTTTATTATTTAACTATTAATTTGTTTAATATATAAAATAAAGAATGTTGAAGTAAGACCATTATAGGCTTTAGGCGTTTTTATTTCAAATTTTCACTGAAATTTGAGGAAATTATTCGAAATTATTTGAGGTTATATGTTATTATTTGAAATTATATGATCAAATAATTTGAGAGTCTGTGAACATAAGTTACAGTGAATGTGTCACATATTATGTGAAACATTAACTTTAAGTTACTGACGAGTGAATAATGCAGTCAACATGATTCTGACTGAAGAATATGCTGTAAACAATTTATTATTCCTTAAAACATCACTAAAATCACTATTTTTCCTATATTTTGATAAACATTTGAGTGAATTCGTGCAAATACTACTTTATTTTGACTGAAAATAGTTCAGTAAAATTCACTTATGCAGTATTTTGAAATTAAATAAAACTTTATTGAATATAAAATAATTTATCAAAATTTTAAATGTTTATAAATGTTGTTTTGAAATCAAAATAAATGTGGTGGGACTTTGAATTGAACCCATAGTTTGTGCAATTAAATAGATAACTTGAACCAGACTTCAACCCTTTAAGAATTGAGATATTTCGGAATTGAAGCATTATTTAATCATTTTTTGCAAATATTCCTATTTCTATTCTATATTAAAACTTAACTGTTTATAAGATAAAAGAATATGTAAAAACTAATTAAGATTTTTATCAAATATTAATTTAACTCAAGTTTTGTTACTATAGCATTTCTAATTTTTAGTTCAGTTAATGAATGCAAGTTTACAATAATTATATTGAAAATAGTAGTTTTATTGACATAACAATAAATGTTATAAGAATATTTGCTCCGTTGTCAAGTGAAGGCATTATAAACACAATTATTTGAGAGCATTTTTTTGTATTATCTGTTACACCTTTTTTGTGTTCTTCTTTAAGAACAATCAACGATAAAACCTCAATAACTTGAATAAACGAAAGCCAAATAGTGTTATTCTGTAAATAATTTCAGTAAATGTTACGGAAGTTTAGTTTTATTTAACTTATAATAACCAAAATTCAATTAAATAGAGTTTGAAACTAAATCATATTGAAAGCATTCAAAACTCAATGCATTTCTCTTTTTGTTATTAACTGTTTAACTGATTTTTAACTCTTTTTTATTTGAATACTGCTATAATTTTTTTGCCGAACTCTTTGAGAGCTTTATCGCTCCAAAAGTGTGAAAACATTTACAAATAATAAAAGTCAACTTTTCTTACATTAAAGCGCTCTATTTATTAAGAATCTTTGTTTAACTCAAACCAATGAACCAACAATTCATTTGAATGAGTTAACCATTAATAATTGGTATCATTGGTATTGGAAGCCAAATATCTAAAAATTGAAAAATTGGCACAAATTTGAATTTAGAATTAATTTATAATAAATATTAAAGCTTAATATAGAGGCACAATAAAAGAAGGATATTTTGTTTTAACTCAAAAGAATATGCACTCAAAGCAATTTTACAACACTAGTTATACCCTAGTGGATTTCTAAAATTTTTAATTTTAAAGTCCTATAACTCTTGATTGGATCATTTTTGAGAAGATCAAAAATACACATCTCCAATAATGTTTTGCCTAATATCAACTCATACATCAAAAATTAAAAACTGCACACACTTCTGCTAAAATTTAACCTTGTCACATTTTAATATAAGATCATATGTTACAGGAATTATTCGAAATGTCGATGAAAAGATGTCCATTCAAATCTTTAATCAATATTCATTAATATTTAGTACCTTATAAGAAAACTGTTTGAAACCTTAGGCAAGTGTTTTGCAACTGACTATACCTATACGGTATATATATAGAACTCTATACCTCTAGCTTTTAAAAAATTATTCTGTTATTAAAGTTATATAGTGAAGCCGGATACTACTCTCAATATAATGTATACCAAAAGAAAGATTCATATAAGTAAAGAATTAGTTACACAATAATTCATAATAGAAGTATTTGCAGTAACTTCAGTATTAGGATCTATTCAGAAACATATTTTATTTGGCTTTAGAATTTTTTAAATAAAATTTCTTAAAAACTTATTTGAATATCAGTTTTGATTAAATTTGGAGCTACATTAACATTAATCTTGTCATTCTCGTGAATTTTTATTCGTTTTACGTTTGCAAACAAGAATTTAAAGGAATTGCATTTAATTATTTTTACCTGTTTATTATCATTTGAAATTATGTTGATTTGTACTGTATTTTGCTTAATATATATGTGAGAGTAGAATGAATTAATATGAATACAGTAACACTGAACAAAACATTGATTTTATTCACATGCATATAAAGGTAAACCTTGATATGAACTTAAGTTACTGTTAGAATATTCAAGCCTTAAATCTAAATACCAATAGAGTATTATGTATCTATAACGTATTTGCAACTAAAAGCAAATAATTCTTCTAAAGTATAGTGTTCAAAGTTTTAATAGAATTTACTTCCATTCCATTCCACTACTTTTTTGCTAATTCCACTTTCATTCTAATAATTAAAAGTTTCTTCTGTTTACTAAGTATTTAATTACAGAATATCAAAGAATGTGTCATTTTTGTTGATTAATTTGTTTGCAATGCTTATATTGACAAAATTTAATGCTAACGAATGAGTTTAATATTTTTGATCTAAACATAATCATCATATTAAACAAATATGTCCTTCAAATATGAATTTAATGAATTGCCATTTTGTATAAGAAGAAATATGTCTGAAATAATCAAAAGAGTGATATTTGATATTTAAAACACGAACTAATACGAAAAAGTTCTAAAAAGGTATCTTAAGATTATTAAGTAATGGAAAATCCGAAATGAAAAGAATCCAATGAAATATTATTAAATAACTCTAAAACTAACTTTAATTTAGTTAATAATAATTTTTATAATGATTTAATTGTAATTTATATAATTTAAACTTTTCCTGATTTGCACTTAAACTCGATTGTTTAACACGCCTTCCATTTGCATTGACTTTCATTCAATTTTGAGATTTCACTTCTACCCCATAGGAATGGAAGCAAAACTTTCATCACTAGTATAAACCGTATAAACTATTGAAATGCTTAGAGATTTGAGTGAATTGCTAAGAATTCAGATCATACAGTACTAACATTGAAGTACTGGTATTCACTATATGATGACATTTATTACTTTCGTTTACTTCGTTTTCAATAGTTATTTCGTTGGCATTAGACTCTCGTGAGACTTATTTTTCATTTTCTTAAGTAAACTTTTATAGAAAATTTTGTGATAATGATAAAAATTACTGCTATAGATAAAAACTCTATCGAGGATTTAAAGCTTATTTTGTGCCAAACTTACAAAATAATTCCATTCTTTAGTATTAGATTTAAAGAATTACGAAATGGTAAAGTTTACACAATTTGCGCCAAAATAAATTATAACTTAAATAAGTTTATTTGGTATTCGTGTAGCACTTCAGAAGACTAATTTCATTTCACTTTTCATTCTAGTTTTCAGTGTTTTAATAAAACAAAAAATAAGACAAAAATTTAAGCCTACTTTAAAAATTGAACTTAATTGAGAGCATCAAATGATTTTAATTTATTTTTTATTCTTTGAGGAATTAATTATAAATTTGTTATTTTAGAATTTTTCTGAGACTCGAGTGATTAGTAGAAAATATTTGAGAATCACTAGAAATGGTTATTCGGTCTGAAAATACTTAACCATTAAGATAAACTATAGGAAATTGTATAAGATATACAGTGTTTACGTCTATAGAGATTACTCTGACGTCTTTCTAAATTCTAATAAGATTCGATGAGAAATAGAGTTCGTGTATGGTATGCCCCCTCTGAGAAAATTGTATATTCACTTTATGATTTACTCTGCAATGGTTTTAAAAAACTATTTATTAAAATAAAATAAGATAAAAATCACACCCTTGTAGTTAATATTAAAATAAGTTGAATTGGAACGCATTTAATAAATTCAATTTTTAGAGGTATTAGAAATCATAAAATGGTGACATACCGTTTGATAATCATTTAACCCAATTTAACCCATATTAATAAAAATGAAATATTCTTTTAAATATGAAAGAAATGACCAAAGAAAAAAATTATTATGAATTTGATTAGATTTTGACCCCCTCTTGATTTTTGTTCTCAGTTTAGAACCCCCACTGCCCTTAGAAGGTACAGTACAATCATTTTCTTTCACTTTGACACTAATGTTTTTCGTTTACTACTATTTCTTATAAATTTGATTGTTATAGATGTGAAGCCATAGTTTTTTATTCTTATCTTTGGATTAGCTCTGATCATGAGAGAGATCTCACATGAATAATACTAATGGTTTATAGTATTTTCACAATAATGTGAATTGACGTTTTGTGCTCTACCGACCAATTGATTGATTGCCACATTTGCTTAACTGGCAAAATAACTCTAAAACACCTAATTTACAAACTTTTAGTCAAATTTAATGACTAAATCATTCATTTTTGTTATTTATTAGAGAAAAATAATTTCTTTATATGTAATTCTAAAGTTATTTCTTCGGCTATCAATCAAATAGTATTAAATCTCCTTCAGCTTACGGATTAGTTAATAGGAGATTAATTTTGAGGTCAGTAAAATCGAGTTGAATAGAATTAAGATTTAAATAATTTCGTTAAAAGAAAATTTACAGTTGTAGTAATCCAGAAAATGGTTTACTATAATTTTTATCAAAAAATTGTTACAAAATGATTTGTTTGATTGAGTGATGATTAGTTCAAAAAATATATCATTTATTGTTTGACAATTTAAGCATTTATGCACATAATTCCATCATTTTTGATGTAACATTTGATCCTAAACTGATGCTCTACTTGAGCGATCGACAACTCATTTACTCTAAAGGGCAGAACAAACTGGTTATGCCGACGGACCGCAAAAATTTATTAGCGTTTAAAATGAATTTCATTGTCATTTAAATAAGTTTAGTTTAGAGAACGAGATGAATGATGGCGTTTGTTAGCATTATTTGTTCAATATTAGGCTTTAATTTCTTTACATTTATAAACAGAAAACAACGGTGTGCTTCCATCCAACTTTCATTACATTTCTTTTCAATTACGTTAGAAATTAAAGTATTGTCAAATAAGTGAACTAATTATAAAATCTGACACTGTTTTACAGCTTAGAAATCACACTGAATTATACAGTGATATGCTAAGTATTGTTAACACAAAATAATGTCAATTATTCGATGTGTCTTATATTGTATTATTATAGTAGTCTTCATTTTTTTAAAGACATTTTCTAAAAAAGGTTGAAATTACCTCCAGTTTTTGAAAGTCTCGATGGACCGCCAGTTGTCGATTGCTGCTCTACTGCAACGGTTTTAACTTTTTCAAATGTGGTACCACTAAAACCCTGACTGAGACTAAGACCCCGACTAAAATTGCGACCAAGAATGAGCTGCGCTTCTCATCTGCAAATACAGTAATCTGTATAATAATAACAAAATATAATTAAAATACATAGAAAATAAAGTAATTTAAAGAAAAATATATTTCAACACTTTGAGTGCTCTTTGAATATGTTTAATCAAATGCAAATATATTAAATCGATGTTTAATTTTTTTATGGTTTTGTTATTTGAGGTGTTTATAGATATGCAATATTTTCCATCAATTGAATAAGTTAAAGTTTGAGTTCAAAGCTCACAGAATCACGAAATCGCGCTTAAGCTCACAACGCGCTGATGCAGATCACAGTTCTTGAGATATTTCTTAGCCTTGAACTGCAATTGTCTCTATTTTATTTTTTGTCAAGTAATCCAATAATCTTTTATAGATCTGCAAATCATTATTCTTATTCTTTCTGTTATTTTCTGAGTTCATTTTTGTTAATATTCATTTGTTTTCTAACTGACTAATGAACGAATCATTTAAACACAACTCTTAAATGCTTAATATACAGGCATTGCATTTAAATCATTACTATTGAGTTTTAGTGCTGTGTTAATCAGCTCGAACTTTATTATCTGACTTTTAGTATTCAAATGCAATGCACTCTTTTGGTTTACATTTTATGAATACTCCTCGAAGGTTTAAAGCCTTTGATAGCTTTGTACTAAAGCTGCAACTAGTTCATACTTTTGCGACAGAAACCAACCCGAAAATTTATTTTCTTGACCCAAACCAACCCAAACTGGAATATTTTCAGTCAACCCAAACCCAACCCAGAAGACTATTGTATAATCAATTTCGATAAATTTTTTATTCGAAAATTACAAATTAAATAATTTATCTTAGTTTAATGAATTTGACAGGAGTGAGGCTTTAAACATTTATTCAAAATATATTAGTTTTCAGTTTAATTTATTCAAATTATAATTAGAGGATATACTTTTTCTTTCAATTCTGATAGAAATACGAATCAAATGGGTTAGGATTTGGGTTGGCAAAAGTGAAACCACCTGCAAAGTTTTAATATCTACCCAAAACCAACCCATTAGAGAGTTGATCGAAGAAAATGTTGTTAGACCCCTATTGTGGTTAGTCTTCTATTATGAACTGTAGACACTGAGAAATAGATAAAAATATCTGTGTGGTGTCACTACATTCAAATGAACATTAACTCTGATCGCGTTTGTGAAGCAAAAATAATGGAGATCAGAATCAAAAATGAGGATCAGATGGCGAACATGCTCTAAATGGTTATAAACAGAGACCCAACTTTGGGGGAATAAAAACCTTATAATTGGAGAAAATAGGAATTAAAAAGACCATTTTGGGGAACAAAAAGTGGAAAATAAAAGCGCATATTTTATTATATTTATTCTTAAAAATCTGGGGGGTGTCAAAATTCATCGGTTTTTTGAGACAATTTTTCTCTAAAGGCGTTTATCCGTCAAAAAATTTTCTCGCCAAATTTATTTTTTAAATATTTCCCTTTTGTAGAAAATCATTAAAATAATAGATTTTATTTGCCCAGACTTTGATTCATTAAAGCAAAAATCTAATTCAAATTTTTTAGAAAAAAATTTAAATATTAATCAAATCCTATATTTTAATAAAATTTATAGGGAAACCTAATTTTTTCATTTTGTCAAAAAAAACTCCAAATGGGTGAACAAGGTATCCCTCTTTACAAACTTGAAAAAAATTAAAGGTGGACCAAATTATACATTTTTGATTTTATATTTTTTTGAGGTGTCAACCTTTACGCAATCCTATACCTTGTTCATATATGACTTAAAACACATCTGATTAAGGCACCTGTTCGTTATGTTCAGCGGCATTGATAAATTTTATAAATCTTAATCCTTCAATTTTGAAAATTTTAGCAATTTAGGAAAGTCCTAATTTTAGGAGAATTATAGAGAATTTAGGAATTTTATTCCAAAATGGGAATAAGTGGAAAAAACAAATTGACTCCAAATTACTATTTATTAATAGTTTAGTATAGAAAACCTAGTTTACTACAAAGGGGAATAAAAATTAAAAGTGGGATTTCACTAAAATGTTGGGTCTCTGGTTATAAAATAAGACACGATATTAATATCGCATTTGCTAATACTTTATTCTAAACTTAATAAAGAAACAAACAGATGCCTTAGTTTTATGTTATGTTCAATTTATATCTGTATAAATACAAGGTATAAGGCTTCTCATGAGACCAGTAGTATTTTGATTGTTTGTAACTTTTTATTAACTTATATTGTATTTACAAATATGCATTAATATCTTATTCTACTCAAAAAATTATTTTTTCTTTAAAATTAAATTTAAAAATGAAAAAACTGTTGCATTCATAAGAATTTTAGATGTATTCAATAAAATTGTAAACATGTTATGTTAATGCAGTATTGATACATGTATTTATCAGTTTATCGTTGAACAAAGCAAACTAAAATAGACACCGGTAGTGAATATTTTTGAGTTATAGGCAGTGACTGCCTAACACCTAATGTCGGGCCACTTGCACGAAAGAATGCAAAGAGAAAAGTGAGCGCTCTTTGGTTAAAAGATTATTTTTTGTCACTCATATAATTTATATTAATGTTTTAGTTTAGAACTCTCTTATGCTAAATGTTGAAAGTTTGATATAATTTCAATCTATTCATAAGAAACGTATTAAGATTGGGATTAATTTTTTCAAAAAGATTTTTATCACAAAATCCTTTTTTAAAATTTATTATTTTTTTAATAAATTTTTTTGATCACATAAGAAAACTTAAACTTATTCTTATTGAATGGAAGAGACTTACCTCGATGTGAGAAAAGTAAAATTGAGGCAAAATGCTAGAGAAGAGGCCCAAGTAGTGATGTAAAATTTGTAGAAATAATACAGTATATTTTATGAGTATATTTTTAGAAATATTTCTCATTTACCTGCCTCACCCCCTCACCAGAGAAGCAAAATATAGAATAAGTTTTTATGCGCCTTCTTCCCAATTTCTGATGTCATACTGTACGATTCTTTTGAAGTTTTTTGTGATAATTATTGCTTAAATTTTATATTTAATATTGTCAAAAAGAAACAAAATTAGATTTTAATCCTCTTAAACAATATATAAGTTTTTGCCCATAATCCTCAAGTTATATACCTGCCCGCTTTGATCCCTTTACTTATTACATACTGTATGAATGTGTTCTTAGGATTATATAAAATTAGGAAAATTCATTTAAAAAATTTTTTTTAAATATACTTTTTCAATGGGAGGTTCACATTATACTGTATCTGGTTACTAGGTTTCAATTATTTTCTTTCTTCACTACTTCACCACTTTTCCAGTATCGTATCCAGAAATTGTCTATTAGAAGGCCAGATACCGTATAAAAAATCTAATATTTGACAATTTTTTAAAATAGATACAAATCTACACTTAAATTCCTGGAAATTCTAGTGGCCCTTGTCTTATGGCTGGGTACGGCCCTAGTCTTGTAAGCTTTCAACTCCATGTCTTATATCGATGAATTATACAGTAGTTATTTAATGGTTGCAAAATAAATTGGTGTTTTGTTAAGATTTTATAATACTGTATTATTTTAATGGGAGGTTCATATTAATATCTAGAAACTAAGTTTCAATAATTATTAGACCTTTGCCCTATCACTTGGAGCACCACCAAAGTTAAATTTATTTTAATACTGTTATTTTAGTGATCATTAACGTCTATTTGAATGTTAAATATAAAATAGCACTTGTTTTATAATTTACATTATTAAACTTAATTTTCATTAATTAGGAACCCATAAAAAAGAAAATTTTTCTATTTTTGAAGAGAAATTATCTCTCGGGAAATATTTCTCGAGAAACTTTCTAGAAATTTTAGAACTCACATCACTGAGTGTAAACCCAATTCTCAGTGCTCATCAACAATTCAATGATCATTACGTGTACTGTACATCATTTGAAGGAAAGATAAAAAGCAAAGTTTGCGAAAAGGGTTACGCATCACCAGCAAAGATATATAGATTTTAATCCTTGAGTTACTTTAATACTTTTTGCTATTATTAAAATATTCAGTTATTCCCAATTTCAAGAAAGTTAGATTTCAGAATATCTCAACATTTTAAATATTGAATATAAGATTCATATTCAATATTCAGTTTTTAGAAATACATTTTCATTCAAAATACTTTAAACTGAAATGACCTAAAATTGCGAAATAATCGATTGTCAGTTTGTGTCTGTAGTTTTCTATTATATGTCTCAAGAAAATCCCCTTAAATAAGTGATAAATGAAAAAACTTTTGATCAGCTCCAATAAGCCCATGTCTTTATTTAACATTATTTTCATTAGTTTGGAATTGAAATACTTTAAATCAATAATTAAAGTGATAAATAAAGTTATTGCGAATCGATGTTGCGTTTAAATTCCAATTCTTTTGTGCCAAAACTCATTATTTTTGTGAACATATAATTAAAGAAAACAATAATAAATAAAATAATCATTATCTGACTTATATTTGATTCAACTTAAACTGCTTTTAAGTCAAACTGATATGGTTTATATGTTAACACATATTTAAGCACTTTAAGTGCACAGAACTTATTTTTAAGAAAATTTAACTCACATTTTCATTTGACTTAAATTATTTTATATATTTTGATGGAATCCTACCATATGTGCTACTAAAATAAGTTCTAAACCCATTCTTGAGACTTAATGCTTATTAAGTTCCGTATATTCTAAAATTATACGGGTCTCATCTGAGACTCTCACCGGTTAATATCAGAAGTTTATATGAGTTGCTAAACAACGGAAATGCTAACATTTTAGTAAATAAATATTTAAATATTTTCTGATACTTTTCATAAATAAAATATTAGGATCTATTTATAACATTCTTACTTCATCTTTACTTCCTTAACATTCTTTTACTTTTTGAGATAAAACTTGAAAAAGCATTAAATAAAGAAATTAGAAATTTTCTGAGTTTAAAATAGTTTTAATCAGATTATATGAAGAGTAGCACAAACAGGCGGTCATTTATTTTAATAGACTGATATAGAGCTTTATGAGCTCCTGTGTTTTCTGTTGTCCTTTAAATTTTGAATATCAAATTACAATTATTTTGTATATAAGCTTAATATACGCGCAGTTGTATGCTCAAAGACAACTTTTCCTCATCCTGAGCTTGTGTGTACCATAATTAGTACTAATTGATAAAAGGAATTTTTTGTTTAAGAGATCACATACCTCTTACTCTCAATGAACAGTTGATGTTATAATTGATTAGTTTGTTAGAAAATAGTGATTTATTATAACATTAGAATGATCTCAAAATATATTAATTGATTGATTCGCGAAAAGTTACATACAATCAGTTAATTATATGAAATAGTTTAACAAAAAATAGCGAATTCATAGTTAAGTCATGATTTTAATCAATATATTTTTAAATTAAGTTAACGAATGAGTATTGTATACACTGTACTGTACTATGACAACTATGACAGCCTTCACAAAATACAACAAGTAGTCCACCAGTAAAACATTGAAAATTGAAGAACTTTTACTCGTTAGCAAAACAGATTTCCTATAAAGAAATAATTGAAGGGGACTTTTCATTACAAAAATTATAATTTTAATTTGTATTCAATTAAATCTCAAAAATGAAAACTTCAAAATGTCATTATTTGTAAGGGGAGGGACTGGCGCAACGCGCTATGGCTTCGACTCCGGATCGAAGGATCTGAGTTCGAACCCCAGGTGTGGCTATTTTCTCTGCTATATGTGGCCTCATATTCAGTGTTTTTTAAACACCCCTATGGCCCGACGCGTTTGCCCACGCCGACACGGGGTTATCCCTGTAAAAATCTCACTGGTTTAACATGGGCTTCGATGAGATCTCCTCTCTTTAGGGAGTTGGCTGAAGAAAACGTTTTTTTATTTGTTTGAAATGATAATTTAATTATAGTTTAATATTTTTAAATTGCAGTAATTTTTTAGATTTATTATTTAGCCTAAAAATATGAATTACGTTATTATAATTTTAATTTTAATAAACCTTAAATATTAATCTGGTCTATAAATATTTGAAACTATGTATCAATTGGTTTCCTAGGTTTTATTGTATGGCCCAAAACCTCATGATGACCAAAGAATCAGATTAGGTGTTGGTATAGGATAGTGTCCCATAAACAGTAATAATACTAATTATAGCGTATATTTAAAAAACATAAAAAATGCAAAATATAATATTCTAGAGTAGACATTATATAATCGAAAACGTTACTGATATTATAATAACTTATTTTAATTATAATTCTACTTATGAAAAGAATATATTTATAGTATTTAGAGTGGTGTCAAATTTTATTATTCTCAAATAAAAATGTTATAGATATAGCATTAAATTAATTAAAGTAATATCAATAGATTCTTATATAAATGTATAAAATAGTGAAATTGAATCCAAAGACTTTTACTAATTGCTAAAGTTGTGCTCTTAAATGAATTTTTTTGTGATTATTTGATGACAGATTATACTATAGTGTCTTTTATTTCCATAAACCTGTCCTGTATTTCCTTACTTGGAGTTGTGGTTGACATTTGCTATGCTTCTAATGGCTTTTCTTTCTGAACATCTCATTATATGTGTACATGAAATAACTGCTCTTTGAATCGACGAGAAGTCATATTATATCAATACTTCCATAACAAATGATTCTCTTGATTAAATCGGAAATAATAATTGAATGATAATAAGGGAAATGTTTAAATAAGTTTCATTTTGTTCGAAGAACAGCAAAAGCCCTTTAATCAACCTAAAAGTAAAGTAAGGTTGAGGTTTGAACTCCAAATGTTTGGCTTTCCCTATATTTTTATCTCGAAGTCTAATAAGTTTAAAAAATACAGATCTGTAATATATCAATAGATTCAAGTTATGGACTCAAATAATTGGTTTTGTTTCAATTCTCATATAAGATAACAGAAGCACAAGAAATCATTAAAACTGAAATCATGAGACTTTTTAAAAATGCTATTTTGAAAAAATAACATTTTAGTCTAAAATTTTTAGAGAACATTGAAGACTCCGGTTATTATTCTTATTCAAAATAAATAATAATTTCAATCTGTATTCACTGAATAGTTAAATGAATATTACACTAAATATTATATTACAGTATAGCTATTCAATTAAATTTAATCATTTAAAATAATTTCTAAACCCCTTAACCTATACCCCGAAACTAGTGAATTCTGTATTATTCTTGTGCCCAATTTTTAATTTGTCGTAAGCGGAGATCTACACCGATTAAACCGAAATTTTTAGAATATTGAAACTTTAAAAAAATATCGCATATTTTTGGAAAGTATAAGACACATTATTTTGCATTCATATAAACCCGGTATAAAATAATTCAAACTTAATTTACTGTACATTAATGTTTATGTAATATAACTGTAATAATAAAATTATAATAATTGAATTTAGATTTCTTACACGTTTATAACTTAAATAAGACCACTAACTGTGGAATATGTGGACTATGTTTCAGCTGCTAAACTGCAAGCCATCAACAGCACAAGTGATAGAATAATTCACTTTTGTTTATTAGCATTAAGCGAATGTTAATAAGAAATAGCATTTTAAATGAATATTGAAGTGAAGACAGTTTATGCATTGACAATAAATGTTTAATTTTAATTAAAAAAATATATAATTTCATTAATTAAAATGTATTTAAAAGAGGTGTCAACAATTGTTAGCATTTCAAATACACAATATTTATTTCTATAACTGACTTGTGAGCAAAAATTGGCTTTATTTTTAAACTCAAATAAAACTGCAAACCTCTAACTCTGTGCATCTATGCATTGATACCTTACTACATAGCAAAAAATCTTTGATATGCTGTAAAAGGTATCTCATACAAATATGAGTTGTAGCTTATATACTGCATGATTTTGTTTTTCTTTATAAAAGAAGATGATATCATAAATCAAATAATGCTCACAATACTCACAAAATTATATATTAATATTATTTATTACAATACTGGAATGAATAGACATGAATTGTAGAATAGGTATTAAACCAGTATTAAACTAATAGAATATATAAGTTGTAATTTTTCAAATTTAATTATTTTTGTATTTCACAAAGGATGCAATATTATTAAATTTGGATCTAAATAATAGAATCACATTTACGTTCTTGATCTCCGTTCTCAACATTATTATTTGCAAACTTTTCGATTCAAAAATGAATTAAATCTTTATATAAAGAGGACTTTTCATTAACTTTACATATTATAAGTTAAAAATATATGCAGTTATTCTTCTTAAAAGCTATGTATGCCTTTCTCAGCAAAAATCCTTCATAGCAACGGCTAGACATACACCAAATGCATAGTTTATACATAAAATTTTTATGCGTTGTGAGAAAGTGTTATTTCGGGTGTCATTTAAATATGCATAAGCTTTTTGATTTGGTGTATGTCTAGCCGTTGCTATGAAGGATTTTTGTTAAGAAAGGCATACACTTTACTTATTTTCATTATAATGACTTCAAAATCTTTCTGTTACCGACTGATTAATTGCATCTCAAGTTTTATAAAAAAAAATTTAATAAATCTTTGAAAATTCAATTCATAGTATTTAAAAAATTAATTTTTTTATTTGTTTGCAAATTATGCAAAACGAAAACTAATTGTTAAATAGAATATTTTTATACTTTTTCATAATTAAATAATGAACTAATTTTGAGTATGAGAACTATCTCATGCATACAGTACTGTACTGTAACAGTAAATCACATTCGTGTGATTTTATGCGATTGCAATATAATAGAGCTGACAAATCTATTTTTAATATTTCTAAGTGTTAACCACAAGACAAATGCTAGTCGAGTAAAATACACATTAATGCAAATCGATATAAATGCTCAACAGAAAAAAATTATTTCAAAGGTTTAAAATTTAAAGGCATCTGACGTTTCGAGTATTTATCAGATTCTTTTTTGTGACAATTTTGAAAGAACAATAAATTATTTATGACTTATATAAAAGAAATAAAATAGAAATTTGTAGCACTTAAAAGAGTTGCACATTTTTGATCCAATTTTTGTTATCTATATATTATTTTGATTTCAGATTTGCATCATGCGTAATGCAGTAGATGGTGGTTATGCTATGATAGGATGCTAGCAGTGAACGCGATGACTACCGAATCAATAGATGTCATAGTGAAATGCAATGCAAAGATGCACTATTATAGTGACCGTGAGTTAAAAGAGAGAAACCTTTTTTTACTTAGTTCTCGTTCTGCGTGTATTGTAGATATCGTGGCGTATGCTTCATATCATTTTCTTTCATTCAGCATCACTTGTGTGCGAATGACATTATTTTTCTGATGATTCAACTGATGACACTTTACTTGCGGCCTATGATCCAAGTGTTTGCAATCTTTTATACTAATAGTGATGCAGTAGTGCAGAAGTTCTTATATTATATTTTGCAAAAATAACTGCAACATAAGGTCTGCAAAACAGAGAACTTGTTGCGACTTTTACAACAGCATTAAAAACTTTTTTTACCAAATCTCTGTTTCTTTAATAACACATTGTTTTGTGACAAAAAACTTTTCTACAATCGATCAAAATTTCTATAATGGATCAAACGGTCGATTTAAGCTATCTATCGCCTGACGAGTATCGAAAAATAATTGATGTAATTAAGAGAGACCAAGACCTTAAAAAACAAGAGGATCAGAGAATTTTGTGAGTATTATTATATGTTTCGCTTCATTTATAAAGTCTTTGATCTTTTTTAGCCATTTATAACAAATTGCAATAATTCATAAAATGTAGAAATAATTTCTTTTAATCTGAATCGCATGTCATTTGATTGTAAAAGTGCCGAAAAAAATGTAAATTAAACTAATATTTTGAATGCATGATTGGCACTGAAAACTCCTCAAAAACAGGTTTATTTCAATCAATTGATTGATTGTTTTTGAGAGTTATAATTTATCTTTCTCTTACTCAATGTTTCTGTTCATGTTCTCTACATTTTATGCACTTATTCTCTTCTGAATTAATGCATCGAATCTTAAGATAAAGCAATTCTGTGTTATTATAACAAGAGTACGAGATTAATGATAATATATTTGCAAATATAGGTTTCTGCAAAATTACACATCGATTTTTATAAAAAAATAAATAAATAAATTCAATGCTAAAAATTCTATTTATCACACTTTCAAATATATTGCGATTCGCAACACATTGCACGAGATTTGCAACTTATAAATATGTTTTGCATTTCAAAATCCAAATTAGACAAATGTAAAGCCCATACAAAACTTTGCATTCAGTTTTTTAAGTTCAACATATGAAACAACTCGAGTGCTTATTTCCCAACATAAGCTCAAGTGAGAAAAG
>JAQGCH010000700.1:0-20333 GCA_034699485.1 Nanhermannia elegantula | reverse complement strand
GTGTTTGTGCAGCACTTCTTTATAGGGATTGTATATGAATCTCACCCGTCTATCAATCAAATACACGTAACGGTACGGCTTTGGCCTACCGCTCAATTTTTATTATGATTAAAAAAGTTATTTAAAGTTATATTTATTTAATTGATTTGTTTTGAACTTTTGAGTATTTCAATTGTTTCATAAAATTATGTCTAAAACTAAACAATTAATTGGACGAAAGTATTTGTAAACTTAAATATTCTTTGAATTAAACTTAATTTCAAACTTTTATTAAGAATCATATAAAGTTTGAAAATTAGAGTTTTCTTTTACAAAATTTTGCAAAGAATGACAACTTTTAATAAATTTTTCGGACTTAATACGAATCCTATTGAACTATGATTGGGTACAATTCTATTTTTTACTACCAAATTAGCTTTTATGATATAATTTGATTAAATTTTAAGAATTTTAAGTTTCAAACCTTATGTCAGCTTTTTTTTTGAAGAGAATCTTTCAAAACTCATAAGAAATTAATGAAATAATAGGGTTTTTCTGCAAATGGTTGGGCTTTCCCGACCTGATCACTATCCACACTATTCATAAAAACCAAAAACAACCGGTTTTCCAATGTTATGATTGTCGTCACTGATGTCAAAAAAGTGATTTAATGTGAGAGAGATTTATATTAATGGTTAGGACCGGTTATTAACTGTTAGGAAGAACATGTAAAAAAAGCTTTTGCTTTAGATAATTATTGATTTAATTCTAATTAAATTTATTTAATCAACATCTCCACAATTGTATTGTAACTTTTAAAACATATTTTTTATCCATTTAATAATAATTATTATAATATCACAATTATTGTACGACTCAATTGCATAGCATTGAGTGGTAAGCAAAAAGTTAGTCTTAAACATATTGTTTGTCTAAAGATAACAATCAATGAAAAAATGGTACACAAAGTCAATTATTTGACTAAACATGAAATCAACAGACAATTAATAATATTAATTGATAAAAATGTGAAGAGAATGCTATAATATATGTATAATATATTAACAAACAGTTATAATATTAAATAAAACAAAGTATAAGAATTTGAGACAAAACTATTTACAAGATTTTCTTAATTCCATCAAAAATACCTCAATTGCCTCATTATATGCAAAAAACTCATTTTATATAATAGTATATTATATATACTGTATATATAAGTTATATTTATTTATAAAGACTGATTACATGATTCTTTTCTTTGCTAACAAACTGATTAAATGATATGTCGATGAAATAAGAAGTGATAAGTTTATTACACATTTAGTGATGCCTTCAATTGCCTCTTCATTTTATTCCTAATCATTATCTAAAATAGATGTGAGACTTGGGAAGACTTCATTAGTCATGAAATGATTTATTTCCCAATGATTTTGTCTGAAATTAAAAATTTTCATTAGATATATAGTTATTAAACCAAATATTTATTCTATAGTTTCCTGAATTAATATTTATATTTAATTGACGTTAACGTATATTCAATTCTGAGATTTAAAGTTTAGAATAATTAAAAAGAAATGTAAAACTCACACAAGAATAGAGAAATTTAAGCCATTTGTTGGGTGACTAATGGGTGATGAGTAGGAATATGTGAAGCGAGTAATATCGATGATGTGAATCCTGCATCACAAATATCGCAAACATAAGGACGAGGAGCTGAATGTGTCAGCAAATGCTATCAAATTAAAAAATAAGGCATTAAAATTCTGTTTAAAAGATAAGAAAAGTCTTGTAATGTAATACCTGTTGCAAAAGCGGAATATCATCAAAGCCTTTATGACAGATATCACACTCAAACTCATGTCTTTCATCTAATTGAGGTGAAGGACTTTCTTGT
Organism: Nanhermannia elegantula; assembly: GCA_034699485.1. Taxonomy (NCBI): domain Eukaryota; kingdom Metazoa; phylum Arthropoda; class Arachnida; order Sarcoptiformes; family Nanhermanniidae; genus Nanhermannia; species Nanhermannia elegantula. The sequence goes on along the minus strand of JAQGCH010000700.1, from coordinate 18,457 downwards.
TGATGATCGCAATAGAGGTGGACCTGAAGAAACTTTGCGCCTTTGAATAGACGACCGCATAAATGACAAGTATTAGATCGTGTGGAAGTGAAACCCGATTGTTGTTGAACTATAACTGGTTGGCATTGAATTGATGGCGATTTTGGTAATTGTGGCGGAGATGGCGGTGGCAGTGCTGGAGCAGGAGATAGTATGGGCTGAGCAGCCATTACAACGGGCACCTGCTGTTGTGGTAGTGTTTGTATAATAATTGGCTGCTGTTCGGGCTCTAATGGGTAATAATTATCTTGCGGTTCATTTTTGACAATGGATTCGTCTTCATATGAACTGTTATTATTATCATTGATAGGTTCAGACGCCCAACGCATTTGTCTGGGATCGTACAGTCTTTGAGCCATTAATTGTAAGCTTTGAAGTGAGTTTTCGCAGTCAGTCGTATCAATTTCATTGAGGTTAACACCACTTCTCTCCATCTCTGCGTACATACCGAACGGCAATTTGCCCAGACATTCAAGTTTCATAATATGCATCTTTGATCTTAAATGTTTAGCTAAATGTCCGTGAATTCTAAACGCTATCTTACAGTCGGCGCACTTGAATGGTCGCGGATTATCAGTAGTGGGAGTACCAAAAGTCATATTCATATTGACTTTATTGAAGTGAGAAACAGATCGCTTATGCTTTTGCAGATGACCTTTAGTTCGAAAGCTGACTGCACATGAATCACAACGAAACGGTCTTTCGAAATAATGTATATTTATGTGAAGCCTTAATTGCGAAGGTTTAGAGAACTGTTTGTTACAAATGGAACAAATCGACTTTCCATCTATTGATTCCGTTTGCACTCTTTGCGGTGCTGTCGGAATGAACTCCCCCTGTCTTAGACCTGATGATAATGTAATTGGAATCAGTTTTGAGTGACTTATTTGAGGCAAAACAATGCCATCAATTATTTCGTTAGCTTTTGTGCTCAACGATAGATCCATTGGCTCTTCTCGTTCGGGAATTGAAGTCAACTGTTTCGGTGGTTTAGTTTGAGAATTCCATCGTCGGTCAGAGATAACAGACATCGAAAATCTTCGAGAAGTGAATGAGTCAAGTGAGTCACCACTGCTGTCATCGCTAATTGGTTCCAATGGTTCGATTGGTATACAAGAAGTGGATGGAAATACGTTAGAAGGCAATGGCAAGTCATTGAAAGAATAAGAGCGCGGCCGAGACAACGAATCACAGTTTGGAGTCCAAGTCGTTTGCAGTAAGTGTTGCTGTTGTTGGACCTGTTGCTGAAGTTGTTCAATGGGTGATAATTTTCTGGGCGAAGGCATTAAAGGAGGCGGCGGTGCGATCGGCACTTCATTTGGCGGTTGCATTATTCCGGGCAAGACATGTAGTTCAGGCATTTCTGTTGATTTGATTGTCTGATCGACTTGTGAAAGACGACGCTGTTGTTCAGCATCTAAAACATGCTGAGAAATACGTTTTTGATGTTCGATATCAATGACTTGTGAAACGCGTCTTTGCTGTTCATCTATCACTTGTTGAGAAACTCTGCGATCTATAACAGAAACTTTTCGAGTTTCTGAAGGAGAATTACGAATATCTTCATTTGTAACGGTAGAGGTCTTTCTGCTATTTGTTGATAAAGCAGTTGTTAAATCAGATTCAGATCCAGAACCAGACAATATTAATAGACTTCTGGCCGCCTCCTGTTCTTCTGTTTCAGTGGCCACTGATTCAGACTCAGAGATGTTACGCCTCCGCTCATCTGTGGCCATATCTGCGTCTTCGAACTGTCCCGGAACTATTGGAACAGTTTTGGACATGGATTCATACCGTTGTAATTCAATGAGAGGAATGGGAACACCTGTGATATGAACAGAAAATTATAAATAAATAAATAGAAAGCAGTATATAATGATGTAAACCTTCATCGTCTTCTTCGTCTTCATCTTCGTCATACTCTCCTTCGTCATCGTCTTCATCCTCGTCTTCGGGCAGACTTCCACAGGTGATTTCCAGCATTTCCTGTTTGGCTAAAGCGTCGGTATCTATCTGTGACTCGTCTATAGTAATGGGAACGGGTATTATTCCCATTTCGACGCACTTCTTATGATGAGCTTTTGATTTCATGTGTTTCGTGAGATTGCCTTTCGTTTTGAAGGCAAACGCGCAGTGACGACAAGAATAAGGCCTAAGATCTGTATGGGTTCGGATATGTTTCTTCAGCATTGAAGGCTTCTTACATCTAATACCACATTCTTCACAGACATATTTCCCACGACCTCGTCCTCTAACGTAAGTGTAATCTTCGTTTGATTTGAAACCACCTAAAGATATAATTAATTAAAATCGATTTAAAATTGTGGTTAAGGTTTAGGAAAATTGTGATTAAGGCTTAGGAAAATTGAATAGAATATTCACATGTATTATGAGTTGAAGAAGTTTAGGGTGTATTTCGTACAGATGTCATATCATTGAGAATAAGCCACTAAAAGCTTGTTAAAAAAATTATACGAAGCCTCTTATACTCTGCTTATACTATCATAACTTCAGTGGAAACTTTTGGATCTAAATTATTATTTTTTAAAATCAAGTCTAAAGTGCAAAGTCTAGAAACACTGAAAGCTATCGTATAACAGATTTCACATTAATAAAAGTATAAATAATAGACAGTTTCTCTGAAAACACGAATGAATTACAGCTGAAATCTTTTTCATACAGTATAAACATAACAACAGATAAATAGACTTTCAAAGCAATCCATCAATTAAGGCAACAAATGTTTTAATGGATGTCAACATTGAAAGTAAATAATATCAGAAGAAAAATAAAAAATTTATTCATTACACGCATGAAAAACATTTTTATGGACATAAAATTGGATAAAAATCCATTAACTTATACACAGATCAAAGAAAACATAATTAGTTTAAGTAAACCTTCATCTCTAACATGTCTAATACTATTAAATTTTGTTTCTCCTTTGATAAGAAACTTAATAATAAGAAAAGATTTACTTTACTTTCTTTCTTACTTAAAAAAAACTTTACTTTCATTCAAGTATTTTGAGAGAAAATCAATTTGAATGATAAATGAAATTTATGGCTAAAATATGGCTTAAATTATATGTTATGGGTCATAATATAGAATAAGACTAACCTAAGCTAACCTAACATAACATAATATTCAAGCTAACATTCAATTACTTTCTTCTATCAGAACTTCCAGAATCTATTAAATAACAGTTAAAAAATTTTATTTTTTAATATGAATTATTTTGCCAACAGATCAAGTGCTAACAGACATAACTTGAGATATGAAAGTATAAAATAGTTTATATAAACAATTGTATAGTCATATCATCACAAACAGGATTATAAACAGTGTGAATGATTAGAGATAATAAACTTATGAGTTATTGCTTATTAACTCAAACAGATTATCATTTGGTTTCAATGAAACACAAAATTATTGCATTGAAGTTACAACTTGTGACTGAAATTGAGCACAGATTATATATACCTGTATTAATGTATTTCCAAATCTACATAACAGTGTGATTTATAGTATATTAAAACTCTTAAGAGATATGATTCATCCCACAAATGGTGTAATAGAATGGTGTTTTACAAAGAATAGACTTAACCTATGCTTTAGAGAGCCAGAGAAAGGAGAGCTATAGAGAGCTATTGAGAGCTAAACAGCGAAACTGAAGGTTCAAAGGAAAGGGTCAATAACCCTATCTCTTAGTGAGAAAGAAGAGCATAAAAGGGATTAATGTTCCGCACTATCAAAAAATACAAAAAGGATAATACCTTCAAATATTCGAACCCTTTTGGGTGGGCCAACATCTCCCCCATCAGAGTCAGTATCGCATGAATAAGCAGATGAAGCGCTCACTTCTTCGCTTAACTTTCTATAGACTTCTTCAACATTTTCCCCGATATCTTCCCTTAATTTCACAATCATTTCATTCAAATTATCCTTTTCTTCATCAGACTTACGAAACTGCCAATAACTGGAATGCGTTGAATTGAGGTTAGTTTTTCCAGCGCTGGATACTATCATTGAATCAGTTCTTTGCTTAACTCTAGAATCATATAATCCCATAACAACCTGAGGTGTCGCTAAATTCAATATATCATCCGCTGGTAATGGACTTGACTTCCAATTAGAATACATGGAGAGTCCGGGATTTGCTTCTTGTGTGATAAACATGGGCTGAGCTCTATATATACAACAGAAGGTGGTTCTCGACTTCACCTTTAATGGGATCGAAGTGTACGCGTGTCCGTTAATAGAGAGCTGAGCGCAACTCTTGTTAGGCCGCGGCGTGTCCGGTGAGATCAGTGTCGAACTTATCAAACACGAGGCATTCCTATTCGTCCTTAATGATAACGTTCTGGGTCTAACCGCTCCTGTTGTCTTAAACATCACTAAACCATTACAACCATTAGCTGCAGACGAAACACCCGTCGTCTCCTTATCATTAGCTTTCTCTAACACCTGCACATCTTCCTCGTCGGTGTCATTATGATTATGATTATCTGAAATATTGTTTTCTTGTGGAACAGACGCCACTTGTTTGAGTGGCGTAGAAGTCTTCCGCTCAGTTTCGATAGGCTTGAAGTTGTTGACATCGTCGACAGTGAACTCATGATTATTTCCTTTAGCGTATAGATCTTTCAACACCGGAAAAACAATGGGACCTTTGAAACTGATTTTAGTATTTGGTTTATTAAGATGTGGCAAATATGCGGGCAGTATTTCAATGCCCATACGGACTAGATTTGCACCACACTTATTCACCGGTTGTGGTTGTGTTGTGGCTGTCATTTTATAACTTCTATTCACATTATCGATACAGATAGGAATGCATTTATTCTGCGATAAAAATGTCTCGATCACTGTCGCGCCCGAGTGTAACACCGGTTGTATAACTGTATGCGATGATGACACTGATGAGGATGAGGCTATAGATGCTGCTAATGATGAATGCGATGCTGTTGACTTAGTTGGTATCGTTGTTGGTGTGCTTGTCGTTTGCTGTACTACTGATATCCTTCGCACTGAAGTCTCGTCTAATTTAAAAAACAGATTTTATTTAAATCACTCTATAAGACAAGCTTTTAATTCATTTTCTAATATGTGTTAATAGTTATTCGTATTAATTATTTATATCAATCTATTTGACATTTATCTGTTTAATACCCATATCGCCAACGCATGGATTTGTTAATTGATTATTAATTTTAAGATAAAACAAAATGAATTACTAGAACTTCTACTGATATCTTGCCTGGAATTTCCCAACAATTATGATTTTTGTAGATATGAGACTTTATTTTTTTAACTATAATGACATGTTAGACATGTTAAGTCATATTTTGTAGACGAATAATAATTAATTAAAAAATAAAAATAAAATATTACGCAGTTTTCTAAAAAGGATTGCTTAACAAGTTATGAATTTTCACATGAAATCATTTAAACTTCATAAGCATGTCATTCATGACATAAGACTTACACCGGTATTATTTTTCCGAGAATTAAACCTTTCAATGAAATAATTATTATTACTAAAGTTTAACGACTTTCAAGTTAGGACTTCTGGGATATCCTTTATTTAAGTAAAAATATTTGAATTATAGTATAAATAGTAAACTAGACTTCTGTAGAACCGTTAGAAAATTTATAGTTCAAGAGTTAGATGACATTTAATTATAAACACAACCAAATGAAAAGCATATGGTTTTTGTAGGGAAAGAAATCTTAAGCCAGCACTCAAATGAAGCACTAATAGTCAGTTAACACGAACTTCAATGGTTCTCAAGTGACTATATTTTTGTTTCCAAAACATTTCTCAATTGTCAGCTCCAAAAATTGCAGTCAATTCAATTAAATGATAAAATTTCAATTTAAAATATGATATCATGTACTGTCTCCTTCATTATATACATAAATTTATAGTACAATTCGATATTATTGTTAAAAAAATTCTTATCAATGCTGTAGAGCACACACTTGTGATAAACAAAATGTTTCGTAATATGAATCATGAGGTCTGAGATAAATGCAATTTTTAAGGCTATAAAAATAGCTTAAATTAGAATTTGAATGATTTTCTACCTGAGGGTAAGCATTAAGTGTATTAAAAATTTACGAAATTATTTATGCAATAAACAGAAAATTGGAGAATTTCATATTCAAAACAAATATGCGATTATGGAAATAAATGCAATGAAACCTAAATATAACTTAATTTATCAGAAGAAATTCATATTTTCACAATATGTTGTAGAGCAGGATAGAGCAGGAATTTGAGAACATAATTCTTAAAAAATAAACCTTAAATTCTTGATAGAGTTCAAAAAATATTTGAATAAAAAACTTCACATTAATGAGTTCAGTATAAGTACTTAATTATGGTAATTAAGGTAAAGCTGTTATCTGTGAGATATTTTACTCTTTAACCGCTATATATTTTGCAAACTTAACATCATTTCTCACTTAAAATGCAGGTCTTATTTGACAGTATTGCACAACTCAAGCAAGACCTGCATCGATATTGAGAAATGATGTTTAAATGCAGAAAAATAACGATCGAATAGTGAAGGATATGGAGAGAGAGATGAAGAAAATTTTCAAAACTCAAGTCAATAAATACTTCTCTTGAATAACATAATATTTACTCTAATCCAATGTCTTGTTGTTGTGTATTGAAGGCAATGAAAACTACTGCAGAGATGAGAAAATAGTGCAATTATTTTGAGAAAATAAATTGCTTAATCTCGAGCTAACAATAAACTGATGTATATCTAGAGCCCTAACATAATAGTGGAAAAAAGGATCGCTCGATACGTATTATATATTGAGATAATATAATCTAAACACTAGAGAAAGGGCTTCTCCTATTTTTTCATTAAGCATATATAATATATTCTAGTTTTCAAATGTGCTCAACAGAGCTTGAAATGTGAGGGATAGAGCAGTCATATTGAAACCGTTAACCTTTCGCTTCTGGTTTTTATTGTTTGACAAAAGCCGGAAAGTATGCAAAAAATATGGCCATTAATTGAGTTTTTACATGCCTTATGACATTCAAGCATTGATTCCTTTTCTTTACTTCTTTAAGGCATAGCAATGAGAGCAGATTTCATCAGCAATTTTCCGTCTTTGTTATACAGCCTTACTGTAAATCAAATTAGTTTCATTTGGAAATAACACTAATTTTAGATATTGCCTAATTGGATATCAGGAAAAGGAAGTCAATTTTTGAAAAATTACTGAATACTTATGAGACAAACGAGCCGGATATGAAAGAGACGATTTGCATGTTAATCATGTTTGAGTTACATACAAATATTGGATGAATTGCGATAGAATGGGTTGAGATAAATGGCAAGAAAATTAGATTAAATAAATACTTAGTTTACGTCAAATAACTTATAAGATAAGACTCAAAAGTAAATCGTTGACTCATTAAATAAGACGGAAAATTCCAAAATGAGTTACGAAATGAGTAAAATAAAAAGGATTTCCTCTATACTGACCGATAATTTGAACATCAGCTGAACTACTGCTGGATCGGAATACAGGTTCCGAAATTTTTCTCTTTTTAAGAGGCGGCCCTTGATTTGGAGCTAATAATTGCTGTTTAAGTATATTACCAACTGGTGGTGTAGGTGTTGGTTGACTTGTGTGTTGTTGTAGTTGCAATGGTTGACTTATTGCCTGGTGTTGATAGTGTTTATTAGGTCTGGCCATGACTGATACTTTTCGTTGCACTAAGTCTTCCATTTTGTGTTTTGATGGCCTGTTTGCCGACAATTCATCGTTTCCTTTACAGTAATGAATTTGATGGGCTTCGAGGTTCTCTTTATTACGAAATGCAATATTACAAACAGTGCACACATAGACTAACATCGATGACTCCTGTTCTGAACCAGAAGTGGTCTGAATCTCAGTTCTGCTCTTTTTCCTTCCGTCGTCTCTCGACTTAAGAAGTAAGTCCTTTATGATAGAGCCCTCCGGATTCTGTGGGTGAGCACCCAATGAAGGAGATGGACTCGTCTTTCCCGGTGGTGTCACTTGAATTGCCGGAGTTTTGGTAGTTAACAAATTACGAACTATTGAATCAACACGTTCTCCATCATTGCTATTATTATTAATATTGTTATTATTAGCGTTTATATTAGAGTTATTGTTATTGTTATTATCTTTTGCATTAATGATCACAGACTGTTGTGAGCTTTCACTTGAATATTCGGAATATTTTCTGATGGGAGGAGAAGTAGAATGTGTTGATGACTTGCCGAGTAGTGCAGATTGTAATTTAGATAACGGCTGATTGCAATTCACTTCAGAGAAGCGTCGATTGTTCTCATTATTTAAGGGATTGATAGGTAGTATGAGACCATTAGATGGCATATTAGGTAAACAAGGGGTAGAATTACGCGATATATACCTCTTAGACCACAAGGGGTCTAATGTTTCAACAATGGCCGCATTTTCAGATATAATTTTACTGATATGTTGTTCTAGTATTTGCGCGTTTGCTTTCGGAAATGAAGACTTTTTAGGCGGTGATATAGTTCTCAAAGGCGGCGGTGGTGGTGGCGGTGGTGATACGATTGAGCTCAAATCCGACGGCGCAACAAATACTGATTGTTTCCTAATAGGGAATTGTGGCACATATTTTGATGGCCTGTCGGCTCTATTGCACGGAATATTGTCCGATGAAAGTGGGGTTATAGGCATTGTGAATGCCATTGCATTGACCACTGATGACACACTTTTGGCACTCATGTTATTACTCTCTCTATCAGTTCTCGATTCTCTACATTCTTCTTGATTTGTCCACTTGTGATGTTGACTAATCTCTCCCCTCTTCTCAAGTCTTTCTCCAGGCATGAAAACTGAAGCCACGATAGTTTCTTGAGCTTTCGGTTTACTTCCCACTAAAGATTAAAAAAAAATTAAAAATTTCAATCTTTAGCTTACTATTAAATTAATATATATTAAAGAGTTATATATATCGATAGAAATTGAGGACAAATAAATAAAAAAGTTAACAATTTTCATCTTTCCCTTGAATAGAAATGAAATGTCACTAAAACTGAATTAAAAAAGCAGTAAAAATATAATATTAACGATAATCTATTGTGAAGCAGATATAATTAAATTTAAATAAAATACAAAACAGCTTTATATAGTAATTTAGTTTATTTTATATTTATTGCTCATCATTACAGAAGTGAAATGAATATTTGATAAGTAATGCAAAGGAAGCCTCGGATCAGATAAAGTAGTATTTCTCAAACATTGTATTATACTATTAAATGAGTACAAGTATTCTAACAAATAATACCACTTTGTAGTAAGTTTTAAATTACTAGAAAAATGGTGAAACCCGTTTCCAACTGGAATACCTTATCGACAAGAAAAATACCCGTAATATTGTTACGCAACTAATAAACAGCTATGATTTCAATCACTCTACTCATGACCTCATTTCTATATTCAAATACCAGAAATGAAGTAAAACACTTCTGACATTCAAATACCAGTCAAACCAATCGTTTTGATACATTTGCTATGAATTTGTTACTGTAATCAATATCTTTATAAAAGGATTCAAATTTCATTTTACGAAACTACCCAATTCATTAATTATTGATAAGTAATGTAGTTCTCTATACTCTTGTAAGAAAAGGAAAGTTTATACGAATTTAATTGAGTTAAAAAATAAGAAAATTATTGTTTCATAATTTCTATTAAAGCCCTTATAAAAGCTTTTCAAAGTCAAAGCTAAATAAACATATTAAGCGCGTGTCTAATAGAGACTAAATTACAAGAATATACTTAAGTATAGTGTTGGGCAATAAGGTTGAACTCATATTTGCAAAAATAGACAAAATTTTTAACTTTCAAAGAGTAGGCGACACAAGTAGATCACACCGGTGTTTTCGCTTTTGCCCGAACCCAGTTTCCACTAATAAATAATTCATTTAGCTATTAATACACTTTATATTGAAAAAATCTAAAGTAAGAATAAAAGACATGAAAATATCCTGAATTACAAGTAATATTTCAATAAGGATTACATAATGAGATAATATACAAACAGAAGCTCAATATAATAATTTATTTACGATTTTCACTATTAGTGTAAATTCGTGTCAAAAGTAATTTCGGTCAAATGGCATATAATCAATGGCATCACATATTACGTTCACATGAATAACAAAATAAATACTTGTTTCAAAAACAAAAACAAAACTTTTTTTCTAAGAATAGTCTCTATAAAGAAAGACAAGTACTAAAAAAGAGTTAAAGAGAGCACGAGAACTGCCAGTATTGCCAACTTATCCTTATCTCTCAAGTAGTGAAGTACAAACATGAAGTTCGAGCTTGAGCTGAGCTTGTTTCAGGTTAGGCTAAAGTTAGGGTATTTGAATATAAGCTCAAGCTCAAGATCATAGTAGTGAGTGATTAAGTGTGAAGCTAAACCTCACACAATTTTATGCTAATACTACTCTCAAGTTTACAGAAATCAAACAAAAATAGCTCATAAACTAATTCACAGCAATTTTAATAAAATGATTACCCACTGTATAATAGAAATATGTTTTATAATAAAATAAAGTGAAACCAAATAAACCTGAATTATTGCCTACAAAAGGGATACTTTTTTAGGCATTTAACAAATAAAATGAGAAGTTAAAGTCGAGAGAGTACCAAAAAAGTGGAGGCAATCCCCGTTTGCAAGTATTAAGGTTAGCTATTAGTGAAGGTATTCAACTTTTGTATTTCTTACCACATATTAAAACAGAAATTGCCTTGGAGCATGTTTTTGCAAAATCTTTTTCTGCTGTTAATAATCAACTTGTGACTTGTTTGCAAGTGTGAGTGTATGTGTATGTATGTATTCGTATGCATTTTGATGGTTTTGTAACCCCATTGCTTTTTTGCTGCCAAAAGTGCTTCAAAGTCGTATATATGTATATGTTTGTGACCCCAATTTCTATAAATTAAATTTTCAAAGTTAGCAGCAATAGAAATGCATGTGAGTGTCTGTGCGTAAATGTTGATTATAATAAATTATGTAATCGTGTTGTTTTGGCATTGGATGCATTTAAAAATGAGTCTAGAAAGAGCTGCGTTTTTTACATATTCCTTTTGATTATTAATTACAGCATAAGCTGCTTATAATAAACCTTATTATTAGTCCAAGGCGAGTGTTTATTATCGATTTTCTAAATGTTGAGGCACAAAAAATTTATGGTTATCTAAGACTACTCTTAAGGCCTTTAAAGCCAACACTGCAGTCGAGCATTGCTTAGAGGGACATAACGTTTCTTTTTTAATATATTTTACTTTTTAAATAAATAATATTTCAAAATTCAAGGTATTTATTGGAAAAGTTTTATATCAATATAATAAAGAGCTTGTGCTGACCCAATTAAAAGTGAAAGTTTTATTTTCCAAATTGTAGTCTTGAAATTAATCATTAAAGTGCTGAAGGGATTAGTGCTATAATAGACAAATCGCTTAAAACACAATTATTATTGTTCGCAATAAATATAACCAATCAAATCGTTTTGTTAGTATTTCTTAGAAAAAGGCTTCAGATATTAATTTTCCTTTTCAGTCACTAATGAATAAAGAGCTGCGATTTGGTTCTAAATAACTGAGAAATTAGTGACAATTTGCCAAATATAATAACACCTCAAAAGACGTCAGTTAGTTAGTAATGTATTTATGACAACTAAAATACATTTGAGTCAAAAAAGAAAATATAATTATCAAACTGTATAAACATTTGTAAAATTTGATTTACAAGACTTTAATTAAACAATAAATCATATTTTGCAATAATCTTTTAATTTTTAACTTGAATAACGACTAAAAACTTCATGTCCGAGATTAACCGTATTTGAGCAAAAAATAAAATAAACAAATATTAGAAATTGTACTCATAATTAATATTTAATGACTAGTTGTCCGCTAATTAAGTATAATTTGTGGGTATATTAAGTGTGATTAAAAGTTTTGAGGTTTTCCGAAAGTCCCCAAATTTTATGGAAGGTCTCCTTCATGTAAATCGAGTACTTTACTCAACCTTAATATAGTTGTATAACTAACTAAAGAAAAAATAGCTTTAATTGTTTAGTGGTTTTCAGTTTTTCAGCCTTTTGTCAATTTTTGTTATAATTTTTAAGGCCTTTAATATTCAAAAATTGACAGCTTTTCTGTCTAACAAAACACAAGTTAAAGTAAAAGTTGATATATAGAGAAACATTTTCTTTAAAGAGGAAAATATAAATTTTATTAAAAAAACTTAAAACGCTTTTTGTAAACATTTTGTTGTTTTAAGTTTTAGAGGAAAGTCCTCATTAAGCGATTGATGTGATGTCGAAAGAAAATTGTCTTTGAAAAAGACCTGAAATAAATTATACCTAAATTAGAATTATGTGTTCTGAACTATTTTACTGATAACGCAAAACGTCATAACTTTCATGTTTTTAATAACAATAATTATAATTTTCTTCTATAAATATCTTATAGAAAAACAAGAAAAATACCCTTTGAAATATTTATAATCGATTTGAAAAAATTATTAAATAAAATATTGAATAAAGCAATCAATTGGTTGACAAACTATTAAATTTTAAACTTATATAACATTCAAATAAACTCACATTTATTACCCAATCACTCTTGAACTCAAGTATAACGATATTATATAATTAAATGGGGTTTAAATTCATTTCATAACAATAATAATAATTAACAAAAATAGACCAGAAATACAAGTTATGTATTTTTGGAAAGGAAAACACGAGATGACTTCACTTTTGAGTTGACTGTCAAAAAGTTTTGTCACTTTAATAAATAAATAAATCAATTTTTAGGCTAATAAAAAAATTAGTCTTATTTATAGCTCACACTTATTTCTCGGTCACATTTAAATTGAGTCCAAAGAATGTGGAAACAAATGACAAAAACTTCAATTGATATCAAATATTTTGTGAAATACTCTCGAGTAGAATATCTTAAAACAGGAGACAAGACTTCTAGACTGGTCTCAAATTAGTAGGTGTTGAGAAAAATCGATACGGCTTTGAAGCCATTGCAGAGCAGAGCTGCGCGAGATGTGATACTCATGTTTTTGAGTCTTTTATTTTTCATAATACTTACAAAACAGAGAAAAACATTGAATCTGCGAATTTTTATGTTTCAAGTTTACTTCATTTGAAGGCAAACAACACTTAACACTATCTCTAATCTAAGATTGTTTACGATATCGAAAAAGTTATTATCGATTAGTTTTCTGATAACAAAATGAGTTAAACTTGGATTTCAATTGGAGACTACTATTAAACAATTAATAATTTTATGTTAAAAACAGATTCATTTCATTACAAAACTTTATTTCACAATTAATTAGTAATAAAATAAAACAATGCGGTGTTGTATCGCAATTTTCACTTTTTTATCAATTTTCCGGTTTATCTCATAAAAAATAATCGCTTTGATTACAGAAGTCATAAGACCTTTTCAAAAAACAAAATTAATACCAGTTTCGCAGACATTCATATTGAAAGAGTTATGGTTTTCGGGATTACAAGTCTAGCCTTATCTGCGAAAATGTAAATCTAGAAATTTAATCAGATTATCAATTTCTTTATCGTTTTTATAATGAGAAATCATAGCAGGACTACAAAAAAATATGATTATTCTCCACAATTCATCAAAATTAAAGGCTTTACTGCAATCTATTTGGTAATTGAATTGAAAACATTGGTTAAAAAGATGTCATTTCTAAAAAATATTAACTGGTTTTGCATTAATTATTTGAAGATAAAAATCACTTCAATATAGAAAAGTATATGAAAAGTATATGAAAAGCAGATTCAGTCCATTCAGACCTTTTGATCACTTTTGAAACTACTAAAAAAATTTAAAAAAATAAAAAAATATAACAGAAGTTTGACTATAATTCACGATAAATCAATACGTAATTTCTTGGAAATTACAGTAATTCATATAAAAATAACTTTCATATGAAAATTAAGTATTTCTCATAAAGTTTGCGAAATAATGACTTATCATTGGACTTGAGTCTCAATTAAAAATTTAAATAAAAAGTTCATAATTATAAGCATTGGCGCAATATTTGCGATTTGATAGGACTTGAGGAATGCTCTTTGGATCCAAAAACAGGCTCTTTTTTATAATTATTTAACTGTTTTGTTATTGAGATAAAAAAATTTAAGATTAAAAACATTAAAGCGAATGATTTTAAATGTTTTGAGAAATTTTGATCAATAATTATAATCCAATCAGAATCGAGTTGAGAGTAGTTTTCATGCACTGAGTGTGTGATCACAACACACAAAACTACTGATAACTCAATGGTCTATTTCTATATCATATTCTAGTCTTTGATTTTGTATTTTAATTAAATTGAAGCCATAATTACATAATATGTTCATCCTTTCAATTAGTGGTTCAACAATTTAATCAAATTTCAATTAAATAATTATTTATTACAATATTTTGATTGAGTTTAAAACCAAAGTCTAAAGTATTTTTGAGTTTTTGAGTTTTAAACTAAAATTTAATGCAAAGAAAGTAAACCAAAACCTTACGGACCCCTAAATTCTTAATGCATGAGATCTTACGATTAGATAAACCAAAAATTCTTGAGGAAAATCAGAATCACTATTACGTCATATACAGAGAGGATCTGAGCCTGAGATGAACTGAGACTCAACTTAACAGAACTTAAATAACAGACAAATGAGAAAAACATTTTTACTTCATATCTAAACTACAAGTACCAGAGCGTGAGCTTTGGACCGAAAGAAAAACTCGAGCTCTGTATAGACTTAGTAATCAGTTTAATCAAAGATAATAAATAAAAACAACACATAGTAATGGTTATAACTATTGAAACATAAAGTTATAATATATAATAAAAAAAAGGTAAAGAAAAGTAAAAAAAATAATTTAAATGAAACAAAAAGATAACTTTCATGAAGAGAAATAAGAGTTAATACTAATAAAGATAAGCCTTCGTTGGTCTCTCACCGAAGTGGTCGCTATGAATATCATTGTTGTGTTGAAAAGCACTGCTATTACGTGGCATTGCGTTGAGTCGGAGTTGGTTTGAATCGGAAAACACCCCAAATATTGAGATTGAGAATGAGATGAGACATACTTAACAACATATTGCCATAACTCTAATACATAACAGATATAACACTTTTTCCCTGTTATTTATATATCGTATGAATTTGTGTACAAAAATCTTTACAGATATATAAAACGAGTCAACAATATATATAACACATCACTATTATGAAGAAATATAATTCAAACTATTAGTGGTCTGTATATTAAGATATATATTAAATAGTGATAGAGTTGAAAACCAAATTAGTCATAGAGTTGAAAAATGATAAATATTTTTCATTACAATTCATAAAACAAAACAGATTAAGAAATCACGAGAAAGAGTCACTAGTTTTGCAGTTTGAGAGACACCACTAAAAAAGCGCAGTATAAGTGCGTGTGTTGTGTGTTATGCAGTAATGAGTGTGTTGTGTTGAGTAGCACTACAACCTTGAATCGAAAAGAGTGACGTCAAAGGCAAGTATTGAATGGTAGCTCAATATTATACATAGAGCTGAGGCTATCCCTAATGCACGTGGAAGGAGCTTTTAACCACTAAAACTGATGGAATGCGCTGTTGTCAGTGCACGTATGTATGTATGAGTCGTTCCTAACATTGTGTGACTCTCCCTATGTGTATATCTCTTAACCGAGGAGTTTTTTATGGATTTTTCTACTGTAGAACACCATAACTATAGTGACGCTCTTTTTCTTTACCTATCGATCCGTTTCTCTAATCACAGGAATATTCCGTTACTTTAAATACTTTTTAGACTATTAGAGAATTAAATTCAAATGAAATCTACTTTTGAGCTAATTGTGAATAAAGGTTCCACTTTTGAGTATCTATTCGTACAAAAGCTGACAGTTTTGCAGTAAATATAAGCTCAAGTCTATTATTGGAGAACCGATTAATTATTTTAAGGGAGAAACGCTTTTCACTAAAAATTCTTTTGAAGGACAAAGTGCTTCGTAAACAGGGTTTCACTCTGTCTATAGTGTGTACAGTTTCTCAACCTTTTCTTCTATTTTCTAATACATCAATAGCGCCGCCATCTCTTAATGTTAGATATTATAAGATATATATTCTCTTATTTTATATTCCGAGAGATGTGGCTTTTGTTGGCGTAAACTTTTCCTATCCTTCAATTAAAATAGTGTTATGTTTAATTGGAAATCACATTAATTCTAAGAACTTT
Source organism: Nanhermannia elegantula (assembly GCA_034699485.1). Taxonomy (NCBI): domain Eukaryota; kingdom Metazoa; phylum Arthropoda; class Arachnida; order Sarcoptiformes; family Nanhermanniidae; genus Nanhermannia; species Nanhermannia elegantula. Next base: position 2,075 of record JAQGCH010000700.1, on the reverse strand, counting down.
TTCCTTCTATTCCTAGAAATTCATTTTATTTTGTCAATCAATTCAAGACAACTTTGTGTAAAACATACAGTAATTGGTTTTCATTATATTACTTTATGCTGTATATAACTTTAGGCATGATTTAGAAATACTTGCGATAACAATATTATATCATAAAGTTTTTTACAGATAATTATGTTTCATATCTAACACGCATTTAACACATGAAATGACGAAAATACAGTTTAGTTCATTTTTTATGACCACTCGTAAGGAAAGTGACCACTTATATGCACTTTTGATTGAAAGTGAGTGAACTTTGGAAAGTTTTGCAAAGTCTAACTCGTAAGTCAAAAGTGTGAGCAAATGCTGAACTCGTGCTAATTAGTGGTTAGTATAAGTGAGACCGTTATCATGATAGGACTTGAATATGTTTATAAACGATAAGATTTAAATAATAAAAGCAAGAAATGTCAAAACTGATATGAAAGCTCATCCAACAGGACATACAGATCAAAGTTTGCTATTGTAAAAAACAGTGTGTCTCACTTCAAGGCTTATTTATGTGATATATTTGACGAATCTGTTTGATTCTCAAATAAATCCAAATATTGATTATACAGTAATAGTGATAGTCATAGCGCGCATTGCTTTGCTATCTTGAGCTTAAAGCTCAAGCTCCAAACGCAGTTCAATTGCAGCTCAGTCTCAAAGTCGAGGCTCTAAGAATGTAACGAATGACAAAAAAGATCTCAAATAAATTTTTAAAATATTTTGAAACTAATAGTAATATCAATAAAATATAATGCATTATATAAATAGTTTAAACAGTCCCAGAAAGCGCTCATGAATTTAATAATTTTTTAACATTTAAACAATTTTTTATTCATAAATTGCTGTACTTTATAATTATTGCTTGAAAATTAAAAATTTTTCAAAAAAGTAGCATATTACTTTTTAATAAATCATTACTTTATATCCTTTATAATATGTAATCTTAATATGTATCCTATGTAATAGTTTTACACTCTGTCTGCCGCAGTCTAGAACCTTGAGCTCCAATCCATTTTTGTAATTGTGTCAAAACATTGCAATTCTTAGAAATACATTAAAACTTATAGACTTTTATTACATTTTGTTACAAACAATACATAAATGATAGATTCTGTAAGAAGGCTAAGATTCAAATTTAATGTTGACTAAAACTTCTGCGAGAAATGTAAAATAGCATTGAAGCTTATAATAATTATAACTTATACCGGTAATTTATAAGCGTAGCGCAAGTATTTTTGACACACGCTCTGCACTGTTCAAGTTTTTGTGATTATAACGAACACCAGATTATAATATCGCTCTCTTAGAGTTTTAATCATTTTCTATTTAATATAATAAAATGATTCTAAAATTGCTGATAAAACCTTTATATTAATTTCAAAATATTTGATATAAAATGAGTGGTTCAAAACTTATATAAATTTTTGATTTTATTTACAGTATAAATATATATTATTAACTTTTTTTGATAGGAACATATAAAACTATAAAAGCATTTAACTTACCATTTATTCTAAAATTTTCGACTTTTTAGTTTGTAGTAAATATTTTGATTCCTGGATTAGACTTGAGTTGAAAACGCTCCGAGTATTTCTAATTAAATAAATGATTAATTTTCACAAAGTCTAAAAAGTTGAAATTAACTTTTTTAAAATAATATATAAAAAATTAATTTTAATGTTTATGCACTTAGATATTAAATTGACAGCAATAATAATGGATTCAAATATTCCATATTGAATATTACATTTTGAATGCTTATACAGGTATCAATTATTAAAATAATAAATGTTTCCCAACGAATATATCAAAACATGATATAACAATTACATCATACTGTTACAGTTGACTCTCGTTATAATGACTCTGATATATCGACTCAGTCTTTCTCAGGTTTTAAAGAGCTTATAACACTTTTATAACTTAAATCGAAGAGACTTTTGAGTAATAATAAATTTTAATTTAATTCAAAATAGTTGAAGCACTAATTCAGTGAATTAAAGATAAACAAAATATGTATTAATAATAATTAATTAAACACT
>JAQGCH010000699.1:0-20367 GCA_034699485.1 Nanhermannia elegantula | reverse complement strand
CATATGCAATATTATTGCAGCTAAACTCAAGAGTTAGCCCTAAAGCTCTTACTATGAGATATATTCTCGGAGCGCAATAACTAAATATTTATTATGGATGCAAGAAATTGAGTTTTTTGAAATCCTATAAGTTATAAGTTTTCAAATGTGTCCAACTTATAACTCCTTTGATAAGAACTCAATTTCTAAGCAGTCAATACATTTGTTTCAACTTTGATTGGTTTCAATTTATTTGTAAAAATAGTCTCTTAAGACAACTCACAATCACTTAAGCAATAATTTTAATTTTTCAGATAATTTCTTATCACGAAATGATTTTGTAATTGACCGCTAATTCAAATTTTGAAAACATAAACAACTATTTATGGAAATATTTGATTTTGTTAAATACATAATGTAATACATGCTTACCATATAAATTAAAATCCCTTTTAACCTAATAATAATTAATAATGAATAAAAAATTCATAGAAAACTATCGTAGGAGTGAGTATTAACGTGAAATAACTCAACTTTTGAATTGGATTTTTTGTGGCAATGCGTGTAATTAGAATCTTCGGTTGCAAAACAAATTTATGCCCTATTAAATACTGGTATCAAATACTGGTATTTTATACTTTAGGAAAAGATATTCACGATTAGAAAAACAGATAAAAAATATTTCAGAAACAGTTGAGGAGTTTTCCACTTAAATATTAAAATGCTTATTGACTCAAATCAATATCAGACTACTGCTGTTAAAATGAATTTTTTAATAAAAAATATTCAATAATTTCTTGTTATTATTCAGTTTATTAGTTATAACAAAATTTAAAGCTATGACTGGATATTATGGAGGACTTCTGTTATAATTTTTCCCTTAGTTTCCCTTATAAAAAAAATTTATGGTTTCAATTATTTGCTATAATTATTGCCTCAATATGAGAGCGTTACTAATTTTGAGAGTCAAAAGTTCGGGTCAAAAGTATGGAACTTCCAAAACATATTATATTCTTATGGTATTAAATTTTCTCTCAGTAAGAAATATCTGAAGAGAATGTTTATAAAAAATAATTTTCAAAATATCTACAATTTTTACATCTCATATTTAAGATTGTATTATAGATAAATTGTATGTTGGTAGTTTTTAATGTCAAAATGTGTTCCACTCATATTTAATAAGTGGAAGCACAGTATTATTTAAAATTTAAATTAAGAATTTAAACTTAAAGAGCTTAAGTATATGTGTAGAACATTGCATATACCCCTACGATGCATACCAGCACTTGTACCTGTATTTGTAACGTATACAAAGTTCTAGTTTGTAACGATTGGATTTATTTATTATATAATATATAATTAATAGTTATATAATTCACGTTTTCCTTAAAAAAATTAACACCAATGGCTAGAAAACAAACAAATTTGAGCCTAAATATGCAAATTAAAAATCAATAACTTATTTAATTAAAAATAAATGAATGGCAGGAGAAATAATGTGTTGGACGCAAATTTGATTAATAGTTTATATGATGGCAAATCTGATTAAAACTTATTTTATAGGACTTTTGTATTAATTTATTTTTGAAAACTAAAAAATGTCAAAAATAAAAAACTAGACCATGTTATAGGTTCTATAAATTCCTTGTATTTAATAAAGCATTACAGACGCGACAGTTCGATGATTACTAATCAGGATATCAATAGAACCTAAATGTTGATGATATTTCATAAATTGTTGAATCGTTGAGAGATTGAAATAGATTTCAAACTGGTCTAAACACTAACAACAATTTTCTTAACTGTTAATTGTTTTCTTAAAAATAGTTTGCTTTTGTTTATTACCTGTTTGTTGCTATACATGATTCAGGTTTGTGTTCAATTTAAGTCATTGATGGGTTAGAAAATCACAGGACTTTTGATTCAACAAAAAATAGGAACAATAGTCAAATTTTCCATTTAATCATAACTAATATTTTTTAATAGTTCATAATTATCTCAAAGACTTTTGATTTCAAAATAACTTTAAATAAGCCGACAGTAATTTTCGGTCGCTTATTAAGTTTATTATTAAAATTGAACAGTTTGTAAACTTTTTTTGTTTCATAGATTAGTTTTTTAGAATTTAAAAAAAACTTTCAGAGCTCTGAATATACAATTATTTCTTGAATAGAACCTATTGTAATGTACAATAATTAGATGATTTAAAAATACGATTTGAAATTTATTTTAAATTTAGCTTTTTTTATAACAATCATTATTTAAGTGACTTTTCAGTTATCTTATCATAATTGGCAAAAAAAGATTTCATTTTAACATAATTACATAGATTTGAATACATTATATTTTTGTTATACATAGTAAATGCTAACTATTTATGTTCTTATATTTAAATTCAAAATTTGAAATAAATTGAGTAAAATTGAAATCGATTTCATTAATTAAATTTCTATTTTTAGTGCCAATCATTAAAAATGAAGTTCTTTGAAATTATAGGACTTTACCGTATTTTTTTATTAATATTGAATATAATTTATTTCACAACTAGTTATTTGAAAAGAATTGAATAATTCTCAACTCACAAACTGTAAAATCTTTGGGAAAATTTTTAATTAAAGTTACATTAAATTAAAGTTTGATAATTGTATGTGAAAGAAAAAGTTATATTTAGCACTGGATTTACATTAAAATCTAGTTTTTCAAAACTTTTAATGTTGATTATTATATCAATTTTATTTCCTTTTTTAGATACCGGCGTTTTAATTATGTATAAAATAAATTGAGTGTAAACTTTTGAATTACTGACTAATGCAGTGAATGCACCTTTCAATTCATTAATTGATTTTTTCAAGTTTCATGTGAAGAGTCATAACATGTTTTAAGACAACACAAATGCTTAACCATATGATGGAAGCATTTATGCATATTTAGTGAGAACAAAATAAAAACTATTGACTCAAAGCGTGTAACTAACTGTTCAAACTTCTAAGTTAAGCCTACAAGTGAAGTGACCGTGAATTGAAAGCGTTTTGTTTCGGTTGGTTTCAGGGGCAAAACGCTTCCGCATTAGCGAAAGTGCATCAAAAATTAAGATCAAAGTTTAACTAAACTTAATACAAAAGTTTTGCTCAGTTTTCATTTTTTTCTTTGTAAAAAGAGATCCTATAGTGCATGAAAGACATGAATGTGTAGACCACACCTTCATGGTATTGAAAAAATATAATAGAAATCATATCTAAATCCAGTTATTGTTATCATAATTCAATTTACACTTATAGCCAGAGTTTCTTTAATCGAAATATTTTTAACTAATACTTGAAATCCTATCTCTCTTACAATACTATTTGATAAAAATAATAATGAAATGAAATGTTTATCAGCCTTTAAGTTCAGTCAGTTCTCAGATGACAAAACATTATAAGAGATCATTAGATCCTAAGATGAAATGTAAGTCTAATAATAAGTGGTATGAAAGAGCGCTGAATTAGCTCACATCAAACTCTTAACAGCAATTATTTCCTTCCTCTTCCTTATTTCGATTATACTGTAGTAGTGAGGAGTGAGGGGTGAGGAGTGAGACTCGTTTGTAATTTCATCTCAAAAGTCTTTAAGTTTCTCATATTTTTGAAATCCATTTTTTGTGGCAATAAATTAAACAGGTTTTAAACCACATGTAATCAAATAGTTTCTGAAATTCTGAAACAGTTGCAAATAATTATTCCATATTATTCTCCTATTCAATCACCCCTCAGGAAAATTTTAATATAATTATTTGTCTCAACAGTTGTACAGATTTTGAAAACCAGTTCATTAATAACGCATTTCTACATCTTTTGTTTGAACTAAAGATCAAAGTTTTCAAAATAATTTAATGCCTTTTAAGGTTGTTTATGAAATAACTATTTTGTCTGTGGAGCACAACTAAAGCACCTGTCAATTATTGTTTGTAACGGTTTTCTGATTAATTCATTCAAAATGTTATGCATTTAACTAAAACAGTAAAATCGCTTAATTATCTGTCGGAAAGAGAAAAATATTTAGTTTCTATAAATAAAGATTGAAGTGTTTTGTGGCAGATCTAAAATTTAAAGTAAACAGATAAATAAGAGTATAACATAAGAGTAGGTCGATGTTAGAAAACCTTACGACTGTTTTTTAATGAGCGTACTTCGCAGTCGGTTTTAGTAAAATATACATTGCTTGAGGCACTTATAGCTTTGCTAACAATTCGCGCAAAAGAGGTCGGTCATCAAATTGGGCCAATACATGCATACATACATGTTTGAGCGGAATGCGAATATGATTATGAAAGATTCGTTTTTATGCATGCATTTAATTATAAAACACCAAAAACCTTTTAATGAGAATAAAGGGAAAGCTATTCTTAAAATGTTTTTCACTAAATTCTTTACAATTTGTTGCTCACGACTCACTCACTCATTATAAGTATCGAATGTCAATCAAATAAACAATTGAAATGCTAAAAAACTTTAACCTTTAAAGCATTTCCTATGTATTCACATTAGCAAAAGTGACAATCCATGAAAATAATAAATTTGAATGTTTTAGACGGGTTGCCAGCCTTTGAACTAATAGTATGAGACACTTATTGTAAAACTTTTGAAGATGCGTTCATTTGTAAAGTTTGCTCAATAAGAGCAAATAATTCATTATTTTTTAGGTTATTGCACTCTTAAGAGGTCATAGGTTATAATGCATCAGAATAAGGTTGTACTCTATTGCTGCCTAACTGTAAGCAAAAACAAAATAGCACTAAAGGTATATTTTATAAAGTTATGCATAACTTGAATGACGATTAGGTTAAGAGTTTGGTTGATGAGAGATCAGTGAAGAAGCTCTCTTACGTCACGGTTTTAGTGCCGAATTTAAACCATCAAAACATGAATTAAGAAAATTTGTTTTGCTCTTACATAATACAAATACATTAACACATGACCCAAATGAATATTATTTTTGTATTTATATTATATCTTACTTTTCACATACTTGTGATTATGGCATAAAGAAATAAATGATTACAAATTCCTTTTAATAGTATTTTTTTCTTAGAGATTATTTTCTTTCTTTTTAAAGTTATGTTCAATTAATGTTAAATGTTATAAAAAACTGAATGACAGATAGCTTACTATGAATTTATCAAATCGACTGCTATTTGAGAGTTAACTGAGAATATGGTCTCTTATGGAATATTAATTTCCGTAATACATAATTAGCTATTTATAAAATATGTAATTTTGATGAAAAGCTTAAAATATGTATAATTAAAGTGAAAGAATAAGTATAATAATTATATTAAACTTAAATAAATATAATCTTATTCTTTAAGTAGAAACTACTTAAGTTGAGAATGTCGTTGTCTGACATATATCCGTAATTTATATCAATTTATAGTAATAGCCCAGTTATGGCCCACTCAACGGATATGTTTGGAGTTAAATTGTTTGTAGTATTATAAGTATTAAAACTATTTTAATACCACAATGAATAATAAATTTATTATTATTCAAAATTGATTTTTTTGAGTACTTGTTATATTCTTCAGTTTTTCAATGGAATTCGTGATATTCATGATATTCGTGATCGTCTCCCCTTTGGCTCAGACTTTTCACATACAAAACAACTCGATATGATTTATTAGAATAGTTAACATTTCTTTCAGAATGAGATAATACGGCTTTTTTCCAATTTTAACTATAGACTGGAATTTTAAGTAATTACTCCGGATTTATCATTTTTCAGATTTTGCATATAATTTATATTCATTTATATTCAATTATTCCTGTTCTCATATTTTCATAAAAGTAAAGGTGAACTCAAATATTAATTAATACTTTGAAAGTTGTAAATAAGAACAAAGTTAGAGAAAATACACGTAAATAATAATGTGATTGATATAATTCACAATGAAATCATTTCAAAAGGACGAGAACTAACATAAGCCAAAAGCAATTCACTTAATCAATGAAATTATGAATATTTTATCAATACATCACTTTAATTATTATTCATATAATTAGGATTTATATACAGCGATAACCTGAGAAATGGTTATCAAACTTGAATTTGTCTGAAAATTTATGATTGGTTTGTGCATTAAAACGGTTCAAATCGATTTTAATCATCGGGTATTAATGTTGAATTACCCGCTTTAGGCTAATAATTATTATACGCTTCCGGGGAAGGAGTGTATAAGTTAATCATCAAAGCTCTAAAGTATATCAGGCACTGGCATAACATCTCTTCAAAATTTGATGCCAAATACTTTTTACTTTAAGGTCACATTAAAAATATCGATTATTACAAGTTTAAATCAAAAAAAATTTTAAATACATTATGTAATGACTTGAAGACACATTGGATTAATTGATGATTTACAAGAAATTAGAATATAAGATCAATTGCTGAAACAGGACCATAGCCTAGAACTAAAATAATCCCAAATTTAACAAATTCTTCTGAATTATGATCACTTTAAGGCAACTAATTATACAAACTTCTCAATTGCTTTTCAAAAAGGGTTTGACTTCAATCGAAAAACTTTATTTCCCATCATTTGAAAGATTATTTCATATTTGAAATAAAAAACAAAACCTGATATCAGATGAGTTACATAATTGAACTGTAATTTATAAATTGGCTTAAATTATGTTCCAATTACTAACCAAAATGCATAGGAAATAGAGCAAAAAATCGATGATTAGTATGCAATATATATATTCACTTTGAAAATTATCATAAAATACGAGTATTTTGAATACACTTATCATAAGTCAAAAGTCTCTCATTAAAAATAACTTTTATTCCAATTAATTAAAGTAATTAAAGTGTTAAGCATTAAAATCAAAATTAATAGAAAATTCATTTATGTCTTTAAAAGCACTCATTACTCAAGTTATAATTATTTTCGATATATGTTTTGTGTGTATTTCCTCTTGAAAAGTACATTACCCGCAACCGCAAGCTTTCACGTCTGGAACCGCTCCTTATTCTGTTAGTTTAAATGTTATCCTCGTATGTGTACAACGAACTATTCAAACAACTGCCATATTATCTACAGAAAAATGAAGTTTTTATCACTGCTTAATATCTATGGATAAGTTAAATTTCAGTTCATTTATTTTAAAAGTTAAATTTCATGCATTTATTTAGATATTTAAATGGGAAAAACAAAAAACAAAATCTTTGTGTTATCAGAAACCATATTATTTTTTCTACTTTTGTTTATTTTCCCGACTAAACAAGGACTTCAACAAGGATTTGAATTTAAGCTTATCTCTGATTTTAAGATACAATCGTAATTTGAGTACAATTTTAGTTTTGCTCAAACAAATTAAACTCAATTTAAATTTCTTTTTTTACCTAAGGAAACAATTTTTTACAAAATGAATATTCATCAGAAATTTGTTTATATAAACAATTTATCAGTTTAAAGGAACTCATTAAATGAAATTTAGGATAGCTTTATAAGCAGATATTGTTTAATAGGGAGTCTTAAACATAGCCTAACTTAAAATTTTTTAGAGCCGGTTTAGCTGTTAAAAGTATAGTACAATGTAAGCTGTAGTACAATGTAATAAATGTAAAATATTTACTTTATGATTATGAATCAGACTATACAAACTGGGCTAAGATGAAGTTCTACAAAGAATCTCAAAACAATAGTAAGCAAATTAAATTCATAGAGCTTACAACTCAGCTACAAATCAAGTTTGGGCTCAACACTCATAAGCACTTTTTCTTATTCCCATAGAATAAAGAATTTCTGTCCTCGATTTTAATTATTCTTCCAGATTTCAATACAATGTCTATTAAAAGTCAAGACATGTTTATCAAATTTAAAACTCTCAAAACACCCAAAAGCGAATAATGTACTCAAATATATCTAATATACCTGTTCTGACCTATTGATAAACGTATATTAATTTTAACGATGAACACCTACTATTATTTTTCTAAAAATATCAAAAATTTAAATAAATTTTCACTTTATTGTATAATTTAAAAATTTCAAATTTTTTATATACATTATTGTTTATCGAGATCTCATTTCATAACGACTTGAAAACATGTTGAAAATTAATGTTTTCTCATGTGAGTCAAAATTGATTATGACTTTTAAAGTATAATAATTTATAATACAAGTAATTTAGACAGAAATTGATTTTTTTACAAAATTATCATAATGTTGAAGATATATTGAGGACAAATAATAGTGATCTACGCTAATGATAAAGAAGGAATGAAAGCTAAATAAAGAAAGCAATGAAATAAATTCATTTGATTTAAGCATTATTTACTATACAACCCATTACATGGTACTAATACAGTATATACATGTAATAAACACAGACACACTTCAATTCAATTGAACTCCACCCAAATTATAGAAATAGCTGTTCAAATATGAGGCATGACTTCATTGGATTTGCTGTCTTTAATTGTACAGTCACACAAACCTACATTTCTGATATCTTTTCCACCTTATATTGAACTCTCACGGGTTAATAATTATTTTTGTTTTCCATAATTATAACTTTTAGATTCGATCGATTTTCTTTGGATTACATTTGAAATTGAAATCTAAAGAATAAATCAATTATTAAGGAAATTAATTTGTATTTAATGTAAAGCATTAAACTTAATTTGTATTTACTTTGTTTTCATTAAAGAAAAGCTTACAGAAGAATAGTGTAAAAAATGAATAATTGTTGAGGTATTGCCGTATTGTTCTATATAAAGGTCATTGAAACAGACATAATGTAGTTAATGAGACGCTAACTAAGACCACATAATGACATTTAACATTGCTTTTTATTCGTTAATTCAATTTTCTGCTATATATAACATTAAAGTCACTTTTTGTTTTCATAGTTGATTTTCAAAAGGCTATATTGTATAAAACAATGACAAACCTAGTTTTCTTACAACCAAATTATACACCTATCTATCCATTTCTTAAACTACTTTCAAAGGCAGGCGTCAGTTATTTGTTTGAATCCAACCTTTATTTTCAAATATTTAAGTACTCTATTATATAGAAATTGAATGAATTATAAATTCAAAATATATTTAGATAAATATTGCGAATGCGTAAGCAATTTATAACAAATATCAGTTGTCAAAGTTGTTCTGTCACATTTCAAATTTTGATTTTATTTAATTGTGTAATCGCATGAATGTATAACTTGTTTCAAAGTCTACATGTGATGAAAATTTTCTACTTTGACATTTTGAATAGTAATAACAATTTAATGCAATATAACTGAATTATAAATAGACCCAACATTTATGTGCATGTTTTCAGGTGTTTCTATGATATGCAAATTAAATACAATTGAATGATCCAGTTCTTTATTCAGCTCTTTATTTGGCTTTTTGAATAATTATTTTTCTCAAAACCAGTTCATATTTTTAATTTTGATCTCATTTGACTTATGTAATGAAAGGGAAATCTAAATTCCATTCAAATTAACAAACAATTAAAGAATTTGAGTTTCAATTTTTGTTTTACAATCTTTTACCAAAAATAGAGTTCTATTGCTTTTCAAAAAATTATTTTAACGCTATTTCAGATTTAAGACATTGAATCAATTATTTCCTTAATTGCTTCGTGGAAACTTTGAATAAATATAAATTTGATTTAATGAAGCTCAAACTAATGGATACCATTAGCTAAAAATCCACATCCTTGAATTCTTATTTGCAATTTTTAATAATTTTAATTTTTATATTAAAAATTTTAACAACTTTTAAGTTTTTACCTTTCGGGCAGAAAAAACTGGCTTTAAGTTTTGTTCCTGTATGGGATCCAATTCCATCATTCAGTTCATAGGGTACTAACAACTGCTTCAATTATTTTCTTTGATTTATAAATACTAACATATCATTGCATTTGTTTAAACTATTTTGAAGTTAATTTGAATCCTTTTTAATTTTTAAATAAATTATTAATTGTGTTAAATATAAAAACTGTTTCAATTTTGTTTATTTTTCAATAATGATAATAAATCCAATTATTTGGTCTTTAAATCATTTGATTTCAACAAATTGGTTAATTAAGTTGATTATGAATTCGGAAAGTTTTTAATAGATTGAGACATTTGATAAACTTTCAAACTATCGAAAATCAAATCCTAAATCCTTCTAAACGGATAAATTTAAAGTATATAAAGTATTTTGTAAAGTATGTAAGGTTTTAGCTAAACTACTGCCTAGAGAAAGGGCGTAAACAATTATTAAAATAATTAAAGTTTATGAAGGTTTCACATTATTGGACTTTTGATCAATCAATATATACAGAAAAAATAGAAAATAAATCAGAAAATTCCAAATCTTATTAACATGAAGTCATTTATTGAAACTCAATTACTGCCCACTACATTTTTATGAACGCTTTAATCATTTTCCTACATATTTTGTTCGATATTTTGAACAAATTAATTATGGTTCAAAAGAACAGTTAAAATTCCAACGTGTGCCCGAATTCTTTACTTGATTTATTAGATTTTGATTTATTGATTTATAATTGAAATTTTTACAAAACATTTACTGCTAAAAAATTTAAATAAGTTGTCAGACAATTCTTATTAATGGTAAAAGCATTTAAATCGGCGGATTGTTGGCTGATATAAGTAAAAAGTAATTTTATTTTTTATAATTATTTTTTACAGAGCTTGTGATTATGACTTTGATTCAATTGAAATCAAGAAAATAAATTATATATAGAAGAAAATATAGGTCAAGGCTCGCAAACTGATGAAATGATCCATTGGTTTTGTTTTTTAAGGATTTTGGACCAGTTTTCATAGTGAAAGAAACAAGTGTTTTGAGACAATTTATAAATACTATGATATTGAAGGGCAAATAGTTGTTAGATTTGGCCATAAAAAATGTCCTCCTTCTCCTCCTTCCTCTATTGAAATTTCAAATTTCAAAGTAATTACCATAGTTTGAAGATATGATAGGATGTAATGTTGGGGCCAAAAAAATGAGCCAAACTTCAAGGTTTTATAATTAAATTTATATTACTCTAAACATGAGAAGTGACCAAAAAGCTATTTATGCCTGGATTACAATAGGACTACATTAAAAAAAAGTTTATCGCATTGAGTGTTATTCATTTTAAAGGACAATATAAGATTGTGAGCAAGAATAACAATTATCAATACAATGAAGGTTAAGGATAAAATTGAGAAAAATATTTGTATGAAATAGCCATACAATGTGAAATTGAAGAAATATATTGAATTGCATGGAAATTGGAACGAAACATGATTTGTTTGATGAATTTAAAAATAGAGTTCATCAAAGCTCTGCTAATTTGAGCACGACTTGACCGACTTAATACTTTGCAATTAATTATTAGACTAATGCAAATCATATCCTCTAATAGAGTCCATAACAAAATTGAATAAATGCATAAAAACATTACTTATTCATAATTCAATCTTATTTATACTCAACTAGTAATAGATCTAATAAAGCGAACGCTGAATAAGCAATTCATTAGTAATTTAAAACTTATTATTATACCTTTTCTAGGGTGCAATCGTAATGAATTTGAATGCAAGTCAGACAGTTTGTGTATTTCTTTAACTAAAGTACAGGATGGCATTAATGATTGTTCAGATGCATCCGACGAAAAATGTAGACCTGATCAACACAAATGTCATTGCGGTTTTCCAAAGTGCATTAGTAGAACATTAGTTGCAAATGGTGTGCATGACTGTCGCGACGGGTCTGATGAAGGAGATTCACTTCCATGTTACGAGAAGAAGCACAGAAAAAAGCATTCAGGTAAAGCCCTTTACCAGTATTTTAAATCAATTTCCAATTCTCTATAAATCAAATCTAAAATTTAGTGCAGAAATAAATTAAAATCTGCTAAACTTCTTAATAATTTTCAATCTAACATTAATTATGAAATATTACTATCGCTGCATAATTCTCGTTGCCTTTACTCAATAAATAATGTGAATTAACAAAAATTCAATAAATAACTCTTCAAATTATGCCAACAGTTTGTTATTTAAGTTGTAAACCGCAAAACCACATAAATTGCTTTATAAGTATAAACACTTTACTAACTTAACTAAAAAAAGGTGTTGGTGTTGGCGAAAGATGTGAGTGCAAAATAACAAATTAACATAATTGGTAACTAAAGTTTGTTGCCTTATATGAAATATACCTTATGTTCATGACTTGGAATAGGAGACGTATTAACAACAAGTCCTACGAAATCTTTACAACTCTTAGACAAAGAGTCAATTAGCGCAGACCCTACGGTAGAATTAAGTGAAACTTATACAATTGGTTCATTGAGTTCAGACCAAGTGTCACAATCAGCACCTAACCGAATACTAGTCTCTCAACAAATATTTGACAAAGAGCGTAACAAAGAAATCAATACTGACATAAAGAGTAGCTCGAATACCGAGAATTCGTTTGTAGAGCTAACTGGAACTTTTGTCCCATTTGAGGAGATCTCCACAATCGCAGGCGTGTCTAACTATTATACAAATGACGGCCAATTCAGAACAGTAGACTCTCTTATAGAAATAACGGGCACTTTTGTACCTGAAATGCAATCAATAGGTTCATCGACAGTAATTGATACTATGGCTACGGCTGATAACAAATTGGCCCAAAACGACGTCGAATCAAACTTAGCGGAAAAGCCAAATAACAATTACAATTACATCACCATTACTGGAACTAAAGAAACATTCGTCACAGATCAGACTACTTTGAATCTGATAACTGGAACTTATGTTCAACAAAAATCTTCTTATCTATTCCTATTTGGAAGCCGTCAAATAGGACCGACAGCTACTGTAAAGCTAACAGATAAAGAGGACTCATATTTTATTTATGAAACAGACCTTAAACAGAGAAATAATTCAGTTGGGCTCACACTCGATGGAGGGGAACTGGCTGTCATTTTGCCCACTTCTGTATATCAGGCCTTTGATAAGAGAACTAACAATTCAAACGATAGATTGCTTTATGCTAAAGGAGAAAAAGATGGTCACCTTATCAAAGGTCTCTTTGTTGAAGGTGTCACTGATATAACAGTGAGCGGAGCCCATAAAACCAATTCTAGCTCTGATCAGGAAAATACATCTGTATTAATGATTCTTCTGGACAAAGAAAAACCCGAAAATGTTTTAATCAAACAAAAACGAAAAGAAATAAAACCTATTTTACAAACAGCAACAAAACCAATGAATTCTCAATACATATCAATTCAATTAGAAAATAAAGTTCCAGAACAATCGAGATCTGATCGAGAAAACAAAAATTTAAACCTAACACAAGGTGTGATGGGCAGAAAAGTGGAAGACGGAGAAGTGTCCATATTAACAGACCAATTCATTATACCTCACAAAACAGAGATGTTCACCAAAACTGTAGGGATTGGAATGAATGAACACTTACCTAAATTCAATACCAATCGTCAGCAAAATAGTGTAACTAAGCCGACCCCACAGTTAAATGTCGAAACTCTTTTAATCAAAAAAGCTCCTGTTTATACCCCTTCTAAAAAGGAGTCAGTTATTTCTCAGAATAAGAGGACTCAAAATTTACACGAAGAGCTCAATAAAGTAAAGCAAAAAACGACTATATTTGGATTTATAGACTTTACAACCACTATAAATAACACAGAAGTTGTTTTTATGCCAACAACTCGAACAGTACAACAAAACATTCATAGAATGCAATCAAAAATACAATTAAATACTAGACAAACGACAACAACTCTGAAACAAAATCTTGAAACGAAAGCTCCGATAAAACCGCAGTTTTTGTCGACAACTAGAGAATCAGTTTCACAAAACCTTATGACTACTTCTAAAATAAAACCAACGACTTCTTCATCAATGACCAAATCAATTCTTACGCCTACTGTTAATAGTAAACTATTTCTTGGAAAAGAAAAAGAAGAAATTCAAACGATCGAAGTCTTTTATAATAGTACACGAAGTCTATTAGAGGACAAGGAGTTTAAGAGTTCATCTCTTATTACGGAGTCATTGAGTTCTTCATTTAAGAAGCAAATCATTTCGTCTGCTCAACCGATTGAGCCCTCTTTGACATCATCTAAATTTCAATATAATCTTCCGACAGGACTTTTGAGCACAATAACGGGCACAAATGAATTGGAAGGGACTATGACTGAGTGGACGACATCAGTGATAGGAACATATATTAAGGGAACTTATGCTCATATATTGCAAAGTACATCAAGAATTTATGTAAAGCCAACAGCTCGACATCCTAATAGACAACATCCTAACAGACAAATAAGTACTCAAAATAAATTGACTCAAAAAATAGAGCCAACAAAGACTGCGGAAATAATAGGATTACACTCGAAAAGTATATCTCCTGTCACGGATGATGTTTTAAATTTGAAACAATCTTATTCATTAGGGGATAATAATGCTGTGCCACCAGTTTTTATTGAAGGCTCAATTCAAACAGAGTCCGGAATGACTTATTCTGCTACTGATCCTATTTATTCATCTAAATATTTAAGTCAATCAAATAAAGCGTCAGCACTGTATTCTCCAAGTCGTGTTACAATTACAAGCGGTTTCATATTACCTACTAATCAGGGCTTAGGAGAGGAAACCCTTCAAAGTTCACCCCAATTATTAGAACAGTCGAGAGCAACGCCTGTCCTCAAAAAAATTACGAACGATCAAAATGCCGGTCTCAACACATTCTTTACAACTTACACATACTTTACCACTCATTATAAAGATGGCTCAACACTGATAGATAGTAGATATGAAACTGTAACTAATGCCGAAACTCCTACAACTCTAAGTGTGACTCAAGTAAAGCCGACTACATATTACACTAGATTTACATTCTATACGACAACTGTCAAGAATGGCCAAACCATTGTTGATAGTCATATAGAGACTTCTTCTAATGTAGTTTATGAAACTATAACTAATTCTAATCAATTGCAACCAACAAAACCTCCCACTACTTATTACACGACTTACACATATTTTACTACTTTTAAAAAAGGAGAGACTGAGTTTGTAAAGAGTAGAGAAGAAATTGTTACAAATGTTATGCAAAATACAGTCGATGTTCCGATTCTAACTCCAAGTGTTGATTTGTCAAAAGATAAGTCAACAATACAGCCACCGGTTACTTATTTTACAACATACACATTCTTTACGACTTTAGTCAATAGCGGAAAAACTACAATCACTACGAGTAAAAGCATTGAAACAAACATTGTCTCGGACTCAGCGATGAGCACATCAAACAATGAACAGACCATAATAAAGCCCACAATAACAGAAGAATTAAAGTCAGACTTGACTACATTAACATACTTTACCACTCATTTCAAAGATGGAAATCCAAGTGTTAACAGCAGAACAATAGTTATAACTAAAACATTAGATGAAAATCAAATATCTACAGAATCTTCAAACTTGAATGAAGTACCAGTATTAGAGTCTAGTCATAATCATAAGCCCTTCATATCATCGGTCACGACTCCTCTGGAAGGATCCCTAATAACTACTTTAAATTTAGGCAAATTGTTATCTGGTTTAGCGGTGCCGATAACACATTACACAACATTTACTTATTTTACTACATTTTTCAAAGAAGAAACATCTGCTATCGTTTCACGAACAGAAGTCGTATCCAATATAATAACGGGAACTATTAATTTAGGAATCACTCAAACCTCTGAAACCCCTCAAATCACTGATAGCATTGATAATTCTTCTGATGGTTCAAAGATTAATATCAAAGATTTAAGTACAACTAAAGCTGACAAAGAATTAGACCCATTGACTGCTGCCGGTGCAGAAAATGTTCCCATTATTATAACGCCCGTTACTTTTTTCACAACCACAACCTATTTCACAACACTGCTCATACCTGGTCACGGATCAAGTATAGTCAGCAGCACTCAAGTCCTTTCCAGTGTATTCCTTCCGGGACCGAGTGATGTGCTGCCAATGCTTGCAACTGATTATAAACATATGAGACTTAATCCTTCGCTAACAGAAAGACATGAGGGAAGAATAGTTCACTCAACTATTGACGACAGAATACATTCAACTAAAATATACGGCGCAAATGCTAATGAGCCCCAAACTCTATACACGACATATACTTATTTTACGACCAGATTTCCAAACGGAAACCCAATTATAGATACAAGTTATGAAACTTTCAGCAATATTATAACAAAAACAATAACTATACCCGAAATTGAAAGATCTATAACTGAAACCAATGTGGATCCATATTCTCGTGCTCTTCGAACAACTTATACCTATTACACAACCAGATTCGTAAACGGAACAGCTATTGTTTCAGAAAATAAAGAAACGTTTACTAATCTTGTGCCAAATCAATTATTGGTCACTGAAAGTTCTGAAACTTTAAATATCTCACCGACAAGAACGAGAAAACCGATTGTAGTAACAAGAACTCGAACTGCTGGCAGTGGAGTTCTGCCAACTCTGTCCGGATCAAGACGTCCAGTTGTTATAGTGAGAAGACGTCCTGAAGAGGTGCCACAGAATATACGAATTTCTGGACAATATAGAAGTGAAAATAGAGATGGAATTGAGCCTCATTTGCGAATAAAACCTCATACAGATCTTCATAACCATTTTGATTTTTTTAACACATCTAATGATATTGGAAGAAGGTTTCCAACAGTACAGCCAACGCCTGTCACATACTTTACGACATATACCTATTTCACAACTGAGCTTTTAGATGGAAAGCCGATTGTTCGAAGTAGAGAACAGCTCTATAGTACTATAATCACAGGAAAAATACTGCCCACGCGAACCATTCCTTCACATGAAACTAGACATAAACGAAGCGCATTCTATGATACTATTCATAGTTCTATCGATACTAAAGAAGATTTAGAGATGAATCCACACGAGATCAGTAAAGAATTCATACAATTTACTGATATTTATCTTAAAAATGATTTAACAGAAGTCATGATAAATAACGAGACATTAATTCATAATAATGGAGAAATTTATGAACATTTAGAGCCCATAACTGAAAGTTCACTTGAATCCATGTCTGAATCGGTTACTGAATCTATAACCGAACCCATATCTGAAACTATAACTGAATCCATGACAGAATCGATGACAGAATCCAGGAATGGATCTATATCTTCAGATCCATTGGAGACAATACCGAATGAATCGAGTTTACTCTTTCCGACAGGAATTATATCAGAGAAAACAGAAATAAAATCAACGAATGGATTGCAAACTCTAATAACTGAAATATACGGCACATTCATTAACGGGTTTTATGCACAGTTTGCAATCACCCGAACAATTACTCCTTCAGATTCCATTGAAAATACTTTAGACACAAAACAGATAATTCCTTCGTCTACACAATTATTAATACCGTCATTATCACAATCGATGACGCATGAAATGGAATCGATTACCACTGCAGATGAAGTGGAAAATACAAGTTCTAGTGATTTAGAAAATATATCGCCCTCTTCTTCAGAAGAGTCAATAAAGTCATCGTCACTCACCTGGTTACCAATCGTTGAATTAACTAATCCTATAGACAATACAGAAAATACAATAGTTTCAGATACTCATCAAGTATTACCCTCTTCTGCACAGCAAATAATACCAATAGATTCTGAAAACATATCTTCAACAGAAGAACTAATACCCTCGTCTTCTTCGTCTTCATCGACATTTTTATTCCAAACGGGATTAATATCTTCTAATGTTGAGACAGTAATAAATGAAAATAAGACAATTTTAATAACGAGTGAGGTTTATGGTACGTATATTAAAGGTGTTTACGCACATTTGGCTAAAACCAGAACACAAGTTCTCTCTAATCTTCCATCTTTGATCACTTCACCCGAAACTGTTTTCTCTACTTCTATTTCTACTTCTGCTGAAACTAACAATATTCTGATGCCAACGGTTGTGGTCTCTTTCAATAATCCTGATGTTAACCAAAGCGCTGCTGTGTTGCAAACATCTGTATTTATGAGTGAAAACATTGAGAACTTGGAAGAGATGACGGAAAATAACATAACAATAAGCAAGACTTCTCAGGTATCTCCACAAAGTTCAACAAATGTTGAAACCTTTATAAGTAATGGAATTACCAGAACATTAAGTACAGACATAAATGACAATAAAACAACAATCTATACAACTGATATTTTAACCACAAATATTAATGGGGTGATGGCCCATATCGGACAAGTTAGCTCTACAGTCATAGAGCCGTGGACTCCACTCCCAGGTTTAGCTTCTATTAGTACTTCCACTGAAACCATTAATGAGACCATAACACTGCACACCTTAGAGTTTTATACAACTGATATCAATGGATTCAAAGCTTACTATTCTAGAAGTACTGCTAATGTCATCGGTTCTATCAATAAAACCGAAACCTCTGAAACTCCTCTCAAAACTTCAAGTCTGAGACCATTTATTCATTTTCCAACTCCAGTGAGATTTCTTTTTTCTTCTAAATACATGTCATCCACTACTAGTCCTAAATTAACAGTAACTGTTACCAAAACAATAAATTCAGATCAGTCTTCGACTGACTCTCCCCTCAACAATATTCCA
Source organism: Nanhermannia elegantula (assembly GCA_034699485.1). Classification (NCBI taxonomy): domain Eukaryota; kingdom Metazoa; phylum Arthropoda; class Arachnida; order Sarcoptiformes; family Nanhermanniidae; genus Nanhermannia; species Nanhermannia elegantula. Next base: position 1,726 of record JAQGCH010000699.1, on the reverse strand, counting down.
GACAATAAGGATCCACAGGATTATGATACGAATTATTCTGATGAATATTATGACGAAACTGCAGAACGTGGGGAAGAACATACACCCCGTAGTCGACCGATCAGAGAAAAAGATTCTCAACCATTGATTGAATATGACTATGAAGACATAGTACAACCCCCTATTGAAACACCGAAACCACAGGAAAATCATATACCGTACAGGGGTTATAGTCAAAGACCCGGTGTTTCAACGATGTCTCGAAACATTGCCCGACAGGTTCCATTGTCGAGACAGTCAAATGCACCGACTCCTCGAAGGGCCTCAGGAGCTTTTGGACAAAGAGTAGGTGCCGCACAAAGAAACACAGCCCATAATTTTCATACACCTCAAGAGTCACGTCAAGACTATCCAATGGATATCCGGCCGAGAGATCCGGAAATTCCATTACAAAACACTCAAAGACAAACCAGACCTAGAGTTATGTCTGTCGTCACTCGAATGAGACGTCCAGTAAGCAAAACGTCAACTATCGCGCCGACCAGAGCTTTAGATAACGATTATGACCAAACTGTACCTGAATATAGAAATAATAATAATGAGAACAGACATGAAGACTCTCTAAATGATAAAACAGATTGGAATGAGAGGAGCGATAGAAATGGTAGAAACGATAGGAGACAACAAAATACTAATAGAGTAACCACTAGAAGAAGAATGTTATTCACTCCGAACACAACTCCGAGTCCGAGAAACCCTGTCCTTCCAAACAGGAGGAGTTTCAGAGTAAATCGAAAATACAGCGGACGTCCGAGATTTGGAGGCACATCAACCACTTCAACGCAAGGCTTTTCAGATGAGTCTACAAGATATCGGAACGATAACTATAACGGAGAAAGAAGAAGAACTCAACAAAGAGGAAGATCTGTTAAAACAACTGTTGTATTCCTTAATAAAGCCACGTCTTCAAGAACTACAGAAGACTTTGACTTCCCTTCCAGTAGTCTCCTGGCCACCCCTTCATTACCTAAAGTCCCTTTAACTATAACGTCAATAGTAACTACAGTCAAAACCATACCTATATTTCACGGCTTTAAGACATCTTATGCGACACTTACGACCACAACATTAAATTCAAGTATAATACAAACAGATCAATACGAGACTACCATAAATCCAACCGACGGACTGACCAAAACAGTGTTCACTCGAAGCAGTGACCCACTAGAACCAACAAAAGTAACAGAAGTATTGATCACAACAACAGCGATACAAGAAGTAAAACTGATTCCAATAAGAATAGGATTCAGTACTCGAACAGAGACTGTAACAGACATAAAAACGTTTACAATGCTAACAACAATAGTAACATCAGTAACAAATCCCACATCAGTAATAAACCCCGTATTCTTTCAAGGGCAACAAGTGCCGTACATACCGGGTGCTCCAGGGCTTCCTTATACACTTTTCACTACTACCAACTCTTTTATAACAACTCACACTCTATCTTCAACTACTGTTGTCTCTATTGTATTGCGTGGTAAAACCCTTCTAAGCACGCTTACACTTACTTCTCTAACTGAATCGACGATCACCACCACCCAAACCATCTCTATTCCAATTACACAACATGTTCCGTTTCCTATTCACCCGCAACCCATTACAACTTTGCTAACTCTATCTCTGACCGGTGATAGTGGGGATGTAACTGAATTGGTTACTGCGGTGACTGTTCCTATTCAGCCTG
>JAQGCH010000698.1:0-20368 GCA_034699485.1 Nanhermannia elegantula | reverse complement strand
AAACACATATACTGTCAGATCTGAACTCAAATCATAGAGTTTTGAAGTTAACTTATTTTGTTTCAATGCATTTAATCGAAAGGCACAATACTTAGCTTTATGTTAAATCATAATTTTAATTAATTGAAGCCAATAAATAAAAATAAATTAAAAACACATCATTTAAATGAACATATATTCAAATTTTATTATTTAATTTATTTTAGACTAATTTTACTAAAAATATCACTAATTATTTACAAAACTATTGATTTTCACTTTAGACAACTTTATAAACTTAAGTTAGAAAATACCGAAAATACGGAGTAATCAAAACTTTATTTCAAATAATTATCAAAAGTTTATAACTTTACAAATAGTTTATTATAAAGGAGTAAAAGAAAAGTTAAAACAGTTGACAAGTAATGAAATATCAAACTCGAAAGTTTGATATAAGTTGAAAACTTGTTGAGTTCAATGATAAATAAGATTAACATAATTAAGGCATAAATAAATATGAGTGAAATCACATCTTGTATAACAGCAAACAGACCAATGAATGAAAGAACACATTGCATAACAAGAATTATGATAAGAGAAGAGCGTATTTGTGAGTATTTATTCCTAAATAAAATAATTTGTAGCTTAATATTGGATGCGATACGTTGTTGGTAAACATCTTCAGCAATACACGATTCGAGTGCTCTTGAAATTGAAATTATATGCGAAATAAGTGATAAAACTATCGATGCTTTCAACGAATCCTTTATTATTTGAAGAATAATATCAGAGTTTGTTGAATCCATTCCTGCTATCATTTTTATAATAATAATAATAATTAATTATCTCATTATTATCAGAACGTATAAAAGTCTGGCAATTGCTTAAAACTAAAGCTAATAATGAAAGCAATATGTAATTTATTCGTTATTATAATTCAAGAGAAATCTAGATTTCAAAAGTAATGAAAATGTATGCTAAACAATGAGCCTTTCATTTATAGAATGTTTGAGGAAAAAGTTTTATCGTTTCAAGCAATATATCCGCCTCTCGTATGTCTAATAGAGACTATGACTATATACGTTACAAATAAGTTACATTTTTCTTTCATAAAATTAAAGTTTTTAAACTTGTTTGTGATTGAGAATAAAAATGATGTGTTTGACCAACTTTTCACCCACGCGTCAAAGTATTGAGAAACTTGAAAATGAAAAATGATTCGCTATAATACCATTCGCTTCACTTTACAAATCAAACAAAATTTCCATAATTTTCATAAGTTTAACATTGAAAGAAAACACATAAATTAGTGTATTTCCAGTTAATTCTCATTTATAATAGAGTCAAACAACATACAGATTCATAATCAGCTCAATATGATATTTATTTTTTTAGTAAAACGTTGACAAATTAGATGTATATTTGCGCGAAAGGTTAGTCTAAAGTTTTATTTTTACCCAATTTTGACCAAATTATTAATATTTTTTCATTTTTATTAAATAATTTACAATATACTTGAGATTTTATAGAACAGATTTATAATTAGTAATAAACCTGTGGTTATGCTTGACTCAAATGGAACTAAATCTCTTTGACTAAAGTCAAGTTATGATCAGATAAAGAACTTGAAAACCGTTCTGTTATGAAAACCCTTACCAGACCCTTACAAGTAAATCAAAAGTTTTTTGAAAATAGTTATTAGATTAACACTCATTAGTATTGGCACTAAATTCATAAAAATATCCGTTTCCTTAGAATTAGTTTTTTGTAAACTAACGTTAGACATAAATAATTGATTTACACAAATATAAACTATTTAACCAACTCATGGAATAAAGTAATTGAATAATTTCTGATTTGATATTTGCTTATAAGGCAAATTAGATATAAATATCGAGATATACAGGTAGTCGCCCAGTAGTCGGGCGTTATATAACTTACTTAATAATACCTGTATTGTATTCGGTTTTTGTTATTTTATCACAACTAACAGACGAAACAGTTTAGTTCAAAGGGCTTTACTGTACAAACTCCTGTATTATGCAATTTTATGTTATCTCTGACGTGAATTTCCTGCACTTCGAAACTGATAATATATTAATACATGAAATTATTTGTACAAACAATTTATAAAAACATTCACTAATTAACTTTTGTGAGTTTTACTGCTTTTTATAGAAGGAAATAGACGTATCCTTTATAATGGTAATGACTTTTAGTTGTTATTAAGAAAGTTATTGGCATTTAATGGATAAGTGAACGTTCAAAATGTCAATTCATAATAATGTCTTACAATCTAAGTACGATTTATCTCAGCCTAAACATGAATCCGCTTCTAATTATATATTAAGGCATTTATTAATACACAGTCAAAAGTGTTTAATAGTAAGTACAAGTTATTTATTTTCTTTTCTTAAAGTTTTTGAGAAAACATTAACAAAATTTAGTTTTAAATACTTTTAAGAACTTAGTTAACAATTAAACTTTGGGTAAATTTGATTATAAAGGCTAGAGATAGCTGTGACCTAAGACTTATCTGAATCTATTACTAGATATTCTTAAATGATACAGAAGTTTATATTTTTTATTGATGTTATATTATAGTAGTTTAAAACCTAATTTTATCAAAGATTGATAGCGTAGACGGCAAATCATGGACTGGTAAACAAATTTATGACATCTCCTGTCAAATCGCAAATGCATTGCTTAATGAATACGAATTAAAAAATGGTGATATAATATGCTTTATTTGTCCGAACACTTATTTTCAAGCAATCGGATTGATATCAGCGTTAACTGCTGGAGCTGTTTGTCTTTTTGTAGATGAAAAAACCACTTTAAGTAAAGACAATAGTTTTTAAAAAATAAATAAAAATTCATTTAATTAATACTTAGATGAAATTCAAATAATTCAAAAGAAGCTTAACTTCAAATATTTGATATGTGGAAAAGACAACGAAAATATTGCATCAAAACTTGCAATAAATAATCCACAGATTAAAGTAATTTGAAAACTTAAACTCATGAAAACTTATGCTAAATAATTATATTTTGGATTTATTTCAAACCAGAAAGTATTTACTATTGCAGAAGAAGACTATAAGTCGAGCTCGAATTGCGTCAATTTTCATGATTTGCTTAATTGTAAGATAAATCAAGAGAATAGTATTGCTGTTCAAACAGACCCTTTAGATATGGCTTTAGTTGAAATGACGACCGGCACCAATGATGGGATGCGTAAAGCAGTGATCAAAACACATCTAAATCTAATTAATTCAGTCAATCAGTTACAACACTCAGATATTTTAGCCAATAATGAAGAAGATATCATAGTCTCGATGTCTTTCAATAAAATATTTGGAATTACTTTTTTTCTAAACTCTTTAATATCTGGCTCTAAAATAGTTATAATTCCCGGAAATTACGAAAGAGATGGCAATAGATTTTTAGAAAGTATTGAAAAATTTAAAGCAACAAAACTCCTATTATTCACAACTGATATCGAATTTATGATCAATCATGAAGTGAATCTCATGTATAATATATCGAGTATTAAAGAAATTGTACACATCGGTGTGTTTGATGATTACAACAGAATCAGACAACGGGTTGAATCAATGTTCAAATGTAGATTTTTTAGAGCAGGTAAGAGATGATGGTTTCCTACTTTGCTATAAACATATTAATGAATTAATAAATAAGTAAAATTCTGTAACTTTGACGATAGCTTATGGAACAGTGGAAACGGGTGTTATATCTTGTATTTATAAAAGTAAATCATTTGAAAGAAATTGTTATTCAGTGGGCCAATTGATTCCGGGAACACAACTTAAAATAATTGATATAAAATCTGGTGTTTCTAATCCGGCGCATAAAATAGGAGAAATCTGTGTTAAGAGCAATCAATTAACGCCCGGATATTTAATCTCACCTTTCGATGAACCAAAACCAAGCATATTCACAAGCGATGGTTTTTTGAGAACAGGCGATGCCGGTTATTATGATAGTGACGGATATTTGTATATCGAATCGAAGCTCTCAGATATGATTATTATTGAGGACGAAGTTTTCTCTCCTAATGAAATGAAAATTCTACTTCTGTCACATCCCGATGTAATCGATGCCACTGTTATTGGAATATTCTGTGATAATGAGGAATATGATGACGATAATGAGGAATATGATGACGATAATGAGGAATATAATGACCACTCAGATAGAAATAAAGTTTGTTCCAATACCTTAAGCAATACTTTCAGAGCATTTGTTGTTTTGAGAGCAGGTTCCGATACCAATGATCTCGATTTGATTAATTATATCAATGATAGAGTAGAACCCATTAAACAAATCGATTCAGGAATTTTCATTCTCGATGTGCTCCCGAGAAATAGTATGGGAATTATTAATAAGGGTTTACTAATAAGGCATTAATTGTCAGCACATCAAGTATTTGTTATTCATATTAATGAAACATAAATTTAATAATTTTTGAATAACTTCACTAATATATCATTTATTAATTTTAATGTTCTTTTGAAATATTACACTTGTATTGACCTAATTGTGTTCAATTCCAGCTGTTTTTCAAATAAAATAATACTATCATAAATTGAAATATAGCTTAACTTTCGTTTATTGAGCAAAATAAAAATGAATAAATTAGTGTTTACAGTGTTAACAGTTCTGAGTCTATTTAGTTCAATATTAGCTGTTTGTTTGCCAAATATTTGTGAAAGAATAGATTGTCCGCAGACTCTAACCAGAGAACAATGTCTATCAATTCAATTTGGAGTTTATGTACTTAGAGGGGGATATTGTGGTTGTTGTCCTACTTGTTATATTCTCGATGACTGAAAAGTTATGTAAATTTTTACATTAAAATGAAAATTTTTTCAATTTTTACATTATTTATATATTTTTAGATTATTTTCTTCAATGAAAATTTAATTCACTTCGATGTTTTATTAGAAAGCAATTAATTATGAAATTAAATAGCAAGACATCAGCTTTTCTGTATAAATTTTAATAAATAATATTTACATATTTTGCCTATGCGTTTAATTTTTCAAAAATTATCAAATTTAGTCTTAATAGTGATTATATTAGTCACAAATTTTGAAAAGTTAGTATTTTCTAATTGAAAGTCAAGCGTAATGGAGAAAGTTTTCAAAAAAATCAAAAATTAGTTGCACTGTATAATTTATTAAGAATGTATTTGAATAATTTTAAAAATGTTATCAATCAAAATAATTAGCAGGATTCATTTGCAGTGATACATTGATTTAATGCTGACAATGTCTAACTGAGTCATTTTCTGTTTATTGTAAGGGTCAGTGAGTACACATTTCTTATCCTTTGGATCCATAGTGTCCTGACCATTCTTTGAAAAAGCAGTTGACGAATATATCATAATAGAATTGCAATCGAATTTAGTGTACAAGTGATTCAAATAATTGGGAACCTTTTCAAATTGGGTATTCATTCCAGGAATAATATTATTGAAATGTATTTTTAAATATGAATCTCTGTCAGATCTCATATGTTCATGGTAAAATCCTAATGCGTGCATCAACTCATGAATTATAGTGCCTTTATAGCAACATCCATTGCCAATTGAGACATCTTGAGAACCACCAATTTTTCCAACATAAGAATAACATCTAATGGAACACAAATTCAACTTAAACTATGCATTTTTGTGAAGTGAAGTCTTTACTTTAAACCATATTATATAAGTTACTACTAAAGTATTTCTAATTTGTTTTTTAATTTATCAAAGAATATATAAACTAAAGTTTAAGTTGAATTGAATACAAACCCGTCTGATTTAACCAAATTGATAAAATCGCTTTCATCGGTTCGCTTCTTGAATTTGATACAAGTTACAGATTGAATGTATTTCATCGCCGACAAAATTTCTCTCTCTTCAGACACTACAACATTAAAACTTAAGTTCGAATTAATACAAAAAACTCATATTTATTATGAAAGCGAACACCTGTTGGCATCACTAACGCTAATTCATTCTTTGCAAAGATACTATGCTTTATTAGGAAAGAGTGAACTATAGTTTAAAATGTATTTAAAACCAAATACATATATTTTAAATGAATCAAGTTCTGGTCAAATGATAACCTCTGCTCTAATATTTATTACTAAAAAGAGCGATGGCCTACGCTCGAGCGCCGAGCTTGAGCTCGACCTCACTCGGTTGACACTTGGCTTTAACTTTGCCCTAACTTAATGAATAATTGTCTGAACCATATTTGGTTTTGTTCTATATTAATTGAGACCTACACTTACGATTAAGTAACCGATTTGAAAAAAAAAATTTGCCACGACAACCTTAAACCAACCCATGTCCAAAACGGTCACTTAAATCTGCGGAATCCAAGAAGCCTATTAGTTATAGTCCACACAATTTCGCACAATACATAGTAATATATAGTTATTTTCATAGTAAAGTAACTTACAAAAGAAATTATTGCCTTTTACTACATTTAAACATCAATCAATTTCTATGAAAATTTTTTAAAACTGATCAATACAATCAAAAGTACTTGAAAATTATTTAAATGCGTGTATTTTTGTTCGACTTGAAATCTCTTAACATTATTATAACAGCGCATCAAACTTAACAATTCATTTGGATATATTCTACCAATTAATATGAAATTAAATTACAATGAAAATAACTATGTATTACTATGTATTGTGAGAAATTGTGGGGACTATTACTAATAGGCTTCTTGGACTCCGCACATTTAAATGACAGTTTTGGAAATGGTTTGGTATAAGGTTGTTGTGGGAAAAAAATTTCCAAATCGGTTACTTAGTGATGGCGAGGTTGCCGAGTTAGATGCCTCAAAATACTTGTGACCTGGGTTTGGCACTGACTCATATATTAAATTTTTGAAGGACAGTAAGAAAAATATCATTATTCTAAAAGGGAAGGTATCCCAACGCTAAGTAACGGTTTTCAAAATTATTTTTACCCCAACAACCTTATGTCAAACCATGTCCTAAATGGTGATTTAGATAAACGGAGTCAAAGAATTGACGGTTAGTTAGTGGTGGAACACCTCCATTTTAAAATATATTTTCCAGAAGTATTTTTGCCAAAAATGATTATACCAGCATACCTAATCTATAACTAAGAACCAACAAGTGGAGCTCTTTTCTGTAGCACAATTTTAATTTTAGATTAACGTTCAGTAATTTTTAAAGCTTACTTTCAAAAGCATTCTTAGAGATTTGATAAAAAACAACCCCGTTTGGCCATAAACGACTGGTGCTCGTTTGTCCAGCGCTCCTCATAACTCCCTTAAAGTGATTATATTAAAAATGTGATAAAACAATAAACAAAAATTAATTAAAATTAAGCAAATCAAACTTTCTGCCGAGGACCCATTCCCATCATATCTCCTCCAAAACGAGATTTATGTTGAAGATTATTTCTCGATTTTCTCAATTTTGATTTTTGTCTTTTCTTTTTTTGACCATTTCTTCTTACTAATGGAATAAATGGAGAAAAAGTTTTAGATTTAGTGCTTACTTAAAATACACTATTGAATTACTTGCTCCTTCACTCAAAGAGGTGAACATTAAAAAGACAATTATTATCAGTAATAATTTCATTTCAATATTCAACCTATTCTTCAATTCTTTATCAACTAATTTCAATGCAAATGAATTTAATTTTTTACTTACTTCATAGTTTTATTTTGATTATTAATGACATGCATACTATTTTATAAATTAGTATATTGTAATCTATTTGATCACCTATTGACGCAAATGTAAATCTATTATTATTTATTTAATAACAAGTAATTAACCACTTGATTCATTAGATTCAGCTGAAAATATTTCATATCATCTTAATTTCTAAAAATAATTAGAATAAAAATTTAATTTTTAATAATTTAAATTAAAACTTCAAGGGAATAATTTTTCACCAACTACTAAATATTTATCAATTTTATTGAATATTAATTAAATACGATCAATAAAAATGAGTTTGCATGACAATGATTTTTTACGAGTTTTTTTGGATAAGTTTGAGTTTCACTTTAATTAGAAATTTGAATTAGTCGTTAAACAAGCTATAAATGTGCTGAATCAATGATTTAAAAAGCAAAACTTTATTCAAATTTGCATTATTAACATTTATACATTCTTTTAACTGTTATAATATCTAATGAAGTCAGTCCACTTTTATCGTAAGGATTGAATAATTTATGATTTCTTTTCTTTGGAGTCATAGTGTTTCTACCATTCTTTGAAAAAGCATTTGAGGAATAAATCATTATTGAGTTATAATCAAACTTTGCATATAAATGATTTTGATTGGCCGGGACTTTTTCGAACTGTGAACGAAGTCCTGATTGTATATTATTCCAGTTTATAATTAAGAAAGAATCTCTGTCTGCTCGCATATGTTCGTGATAAAAGCCAATCGCATGCATTAACTCATGAACTATTGTTCCAACATAAACACATCCGGACCCAAATGACACATCTTGAGGCCCACCTACTCTTCCAATATACGAAAAACATCTAAATTATATCCAAATAAGCAGAATATTTTGCTTCATTAGTTTTCATATAAATTATATAAGTAATAAAATGGATTACAGCATACCCGTTACCACTTATTATATTTATATAATCGCTTTCACGGGTTCTCTTTTTAAATGTTATACAAGTATTTGATTCGATGTTTTGCATTCCCTTTTTAATGATTTGCAACTCAGAAGCTATTTGTAATAAATATGTTAATCGATAAGTTCAATAAATTATTATATTTAAAAAATGAAAAAATAATTATTTTAATTACTCAAAAGAAAAGGTTACTCACAAGTGAAAGCGTTTTTTGCAATCTTATAAAATATGACTCCGTTCGGCCAAATTTTGCTTCTGAAAGAGGAAGGGTTTCTTAAAACTCCCTATAGAATAATTTCTATTAAACCACAAGAATTATCATATATTAAGCTTAACCTTTTGTTTTGGTGCAATTCCTAACATATCTCCACCAAAATATGTCTCACTTTGTATCGTCTTTTGAAGTTTTCTCGAGTTTCCAAACATTATATTTTTATTTGCTGATAAAATCTAAATTTTAAAATCCATATTTTTATTTAATTAAAATACCTTTCGCTCCATTCATAGAAATTATCAGTAAATAGATGACAATAATTGAATAAATTTTCATCTCTTAATTAGCGTGTAAACAGGTTACACTTTATTTTTTTGTAAGCTAATTAAATTTCTATAATCATGTCATCTTATTTTATCTGATTTATTATTGTAACTTTTATTTGTTAACCTGCATTATTAATTAACTCATTTATGCAAAGTGTTTGCGCAACTGTTTTCTAATTTTCTTCTATCACTTTATTGTTTTAAAGTTAATAATTTTAAATTTAATTAAAAGATTTTTTTCATAAAAGTTTTCAGCTAAACATATTACCCAATTCTATTAATTATTTCAAAAATTCATGTATAATACACGTATATGACATTGAATGGTATATTTTCAACTTTAAATAATTTTTTGAACAATGCCTCAAATAATAGAACATAATAAATAGAGGATACAATTTATTTAATTCATTTACCCAACTTATTATTTACAGATTATTTATTTAAGATTAAATGAAATGCCTGTATACAGGTATATTAGAATACTTTAAAGGAGTGTTTGGTCAGTTCGAGTTTTTTCATTTCTATTCAGTTTCTATTCAGTTCTCTTGGAAAAAGTTTAGTTTCTATTCAGCTTTTTGAGCCAATTTCGGCTCAGTTTCAGTTAACTGACAGAACACTACTTTAAAGTATTTAAATATAAAAGTTATTAGAGTTTAACAAAAATCAAAGTAAATTTGCTTTTATTTTCATTTCCTTTCTTTAAGTGATAAAAATTACCTTTAATTCAAAATCTAATTGTAATGAATTTTATTTATCTGTGAAAAAATAATTTTTCAAATAAACAGTCTTAATAAAGTCATCAAAGCGTTTAATTATTTAGAGTTAACCGCAAATAGAGGTGAACTTTGATATAAATGTTGAAAATTTCAATATAAAAGCATAAAATAATATTCATTTTTCAATTTTTTAAAACAGGTTTAAAATATGTTTCTAAAAGTTTTGTTGCTGTTTCTGATTATAAGTTATTCAATGGAAGAAGAATTTGATACTGAAGAAGTAGAACAGGTTCAGATGCAAACTACTGACGATACTTATGAATACGATCAACCACAGCAAGAAAATGAACAGCAAATCGAAACAGCAGCCGCTCTTCACTTGAATGATGAATTGGAAAATAGTTCACGAGTAGAAGATGTGAACATTTCTGATTCAGATGGCAATGATTCGACTTCAAAAGATAATGAAAGTACTGGTACTGAAGAAATAGTATTATAGACATAAATTAATTATAAGTAACTTTTAAATAATATATAAAATAACGTTTATAAACAGTGTCCGTATACTTAAAAAGATAAGCTTCAACAATTAAGTTACTTTATTACGCATAAAATTTATGTAAATTTGTTTTATTTTAGATTTTTTTAAAATAAATATTTTAAACGAATGAGGAAATTATTCCAACTGATAATCAACGGTCATCTTCAGAAAAGTTTCAAATAATAATTTTATATAAGTTTATAACTTTTGCAAAGTATCTAATTGTTTATTAATGCAAAAGAGTATAAAAGTAGACATTATTTAACTTTAAAATAGACTCTTTTCTGATAAAGTAAACCATTTTCAGACCAAAAAGCGATCGAAATATTTGTTTATAATGAATAAAAAAAATTCTCCAAAAGAGAATAACACTTTATTAAATATATTATATTATAGTTTGAATCCATTGGTATGCAATATTAGATTAACACTTAATTAAGATATTTGAACAAAGTATAACAGTACTAATGTTATTGTTGATATACTGTATAGTAAAACATTAAGCGAGAGCGTGAAATGTATTAAGACTCTTATCTACGGATTACTTATCAGCCAATTAATTAGCTTATATTTCTTAATTTAGATTTATAATAGCCTTCAGCTTAATATTTAAGTTTCGCAACAAATGTGCAAAGAAATCTTGATAAAACAGCTCAAAGATCTGTTCGACTCTAATAATATGAGATTAAAATTTAGTACATTTTTCACGATCGGAAATCTAGCTTTCATTGAAAAACATCTATCAAACAGGAAAAACACTTCCCATTCAATAAAACAAAAGCTTCATTTGCTTCCGATTAGACTGTTTTTGTTTCAAATAGATCTTCATTTGTAATTATTGAATGTATAGTTACAAAAAAGTAAATATTTTTAAATTTAAATCAATTATTTGATGTATTGAATAATAATTAGGTTATTTGAACTGATGAGTGATACTGAAGAATGGGTTGTATAAGCAGTAATCAGAGAAAATCAAAACCATTGCCTCAAATACCTATGAATGAGAGTACAAGAAGTGAAAATGACTTCTGTACACCAAACGGAACCTCAAACTTATCGGCACATTCTAATGGTTCATCACATGCTAATGTCAAACGAAAGCCATCCAATGTAACGCCAAAACAAAAAGTAGTCATCGCTTTATATTCTTATGAAGGCAGAGATGAGGGTGACTTATGTTTCGAGAAGGGAGAAAAATTAATAATACTCGATGATAGAGAGCCTGATTGGTGGGTGGCACAGAGGTTGCAGACCGAAGAAAAGGGTTATATACCTATGAACTTTGTTGTCACTAATATTATTGAAACCGAAGAGTAAATTATTAATTATATTTTCATTTTAATTAATTATTCAAATAACTATCAGTTTAATTATAAAAATTTGTTTATATAAATTGCTTTGATTTGATTTTTTAATATTATTAACCATTTAATTGAATCTCATTAAAAGGTGGTTTTTTAGCAAAGTTTCGCGAAGAGAAGCAGAAAAATTACTTTTATTTGATGATTACCCGAGAGGTACTTTTCTTATTAGAAACAGCGAACAGGGATCAGGTATGAGACGATTACAGCATTTTGTTGAGTTCAATCCAAGGTTCATAACATAATTCTAGCATTGAATGTAATTATATATTTCAGGTGCATATTCATTATCAATAAGAGACTTCGATTCACTTAAATTAGATCACGTCAAACATTATAAGATTCGAGAGAGAAGTGATGGAAATTTTTATATAACTTCTCGACGATCTTTTGCACAATTGCAAGACCTGGTCGCACATTATTCGCAATCTTCGAACGGTCTGTGCTGTCGTTTAGTAAAACCATGTCCCAGATCTGCGCGAACTGTTGGCCCTTCAGTAAGAAGCGATGAAATTGATAGAAACCATTTGGAACTCAAGAAGGAGTTGGGAACTGGAAATTTCGGTAAAGTTTATTACGGATTATTCAGAGGTCAGACTGAAGTGGCCATCAAAACATTAAAACCGGGAACCATGTCTCCCTCTGCGTTCCTTCAAGAGGCTGCCATCATGAGGAGGTGCAGACATAATAAATTAGTGCCACTTTATGGCGTCTGTTCTATTGGACAGCCATTGCTTATTGTAACGGAATATATGTCAAACGGATCTCTATTGGATTTTTTGAGAAATAATCCTGAAGGAGAGGCCTGTACTGTCATAGATCTCATTGATATGGCGGCACAAATAGCCTCAGGAATGGCATATCTCGAAAGAATGAAATTAGTTCACAGAGATTTGGCCGCAAGAAATGTTTTGGTAATTTCAAAATGAATTAATTATTGATAATTAATTGATTGATTGATTACACCTAATGATAGGTCGGAGAGAATAAAATAGTAAAAGTTGCAGATTTTGGTTTGGCTCGAATTATAGAAGAGGACGAGTACGTGGCACGGATTGGAGCCAAGTTTCCAATCAAGTGGACCTCACCCGAAGCCGCTAACAAAGGAAAATTTACGAGCAAATCAGATGTTTGGTCTTTCGGTATTCTACTCTACGAACTCGTCACTAAAGGACAAATACCATATCCAGGTCTGTATCCTAGTTTCCAAAAAATTGATCTATTTTTAGTATCGTTTTATTAAAGGTATGAACAATCGCGATGTTCTTGAACAAGTTGAAAGAGGCTATCGAATGCCTAAACCAACTCATGTCGAATGCCCCAACAGTATTTATCAAGTGATGCTCGACTGTTGGGATAAAGATCCAGATAAGAGACCAACTTTCGAATATTTATACTCTTATTTCGATGACTTTTTTGTTGCAAATGAGCCCCGATATAAAGATGCCGATGAAGTCAAAATGGATTAGTTTCTGATGCATCCAAAATTTGAATAATTTAAAAATTATAATCAATTCATATATTTTTTGTAAAACCTCATTAACTAATGTTTTGCCCAAAAACCACTGCTCTGACTCAATACAAAATAATGACACAGTAAACTTCATTATATATATAGAATTGTAATATTTTCCTAAAATTAACATGAATTTCATATTTATAAATTTGTGTGAATGTAAACTATTAAAAGCGTTAATTACAAGTGTCAGTAAACAAGAATAGCCTTATGACGTATTGATTGTCAATTAATACAAATAGAAAAAATAGTTTAACTGATGATGTATTTTCCATTGTGCCAAAGCTACATTAAATCTGTACTGAACCCATTTTATAAAACTGAGTCATATTATATAATACATTTTCACATTTTCCTCGACCAACTCCTTTTCAGTAGAGTTAGAGTGAGATTTTAAAGGTAGAATCTCTGTCAGAGTAGACATATGCTAGGGTTTGCTTGAAAACAATGGACATGTGGCACATCGCAGTCAAAGATTTGAATTGCCTGGGATTCGAACTCACGACTTTTCGATCATGAGTCGACACCTTTCCACTGGGCCACCCTCGACTACTTTATAAAAATCCAGTATGTAAAATTTATGTGTATATTACGTATGTATGTAGAATTTAATTTGTTATTAACAGATAGTGTAAATGTTTTAACTAATAGATGACCGAGTGCTTCTATGGGAACCTTTATATGATTCTTTAGAAGACTTTATCTCAAATGTTTGTGAGAGTTTATAGGAGAAAGGTTTAGATTTTTAATTGATTTATGTTTTTGAAGGTTTCAATTCATATCCTGCAGATAGAACTTATTTCTGGGAATTCTGTTTATTGGGTTTGTTGGCCAATAACTTTGATAAGCGGTTATGAGTAGGTGTTTATGATGTTAAAGTAAAGTTTACTTTAATATAAAATAAGAGTAGTCATATTTGTTGCTATCGGTTACTATAAGTTATTTGATTCTAATTTAAAATAATTTTACTCAATTAAAACTACAGATCAACCAAAATAACATTTTAAATTAAATTTATCCTTTAATTAATAGGCAAAAAATTTAAAGACAATTATTAACTGCTAAACTCAAAATGAATCTTAAAGTAGATGTAATTAATTGAGAGTAAAATAATTACAAGAGATCAAAATAAGTCTGCTTAACATTTATCAACATTTAATATTTAATATATTAGTCCTGTATTAGTCCTGTATTAGTCCTGTATTAGTCCTGTATTAGTCCTGATCGATGAATGGCACATATCTGCCAACATTTGTTTCAATAGTTGAGTAATCATTTCTATCATTTTGTTCAGATATAATAGCCTTTATAGAAAATTAAATAGAATTTAATTATTTTTGCACTTTCTTTAAAAGACATCTAAAGAATATCAATAATTCTTACTTTTTGTTCATTCGATTCTTTTTGTTCATTCGATTCTTTTTGTTCATTATCAACATTTCTCAATAGTACGCAAAACGGACAGTACAGTAAATTAATGAAACCGACAACACGTATAAGAGTGGAAAACTCAATTCCAAGTTTTATTAGTTGGCCACTGATTAAGGGCCCCAAAAAATAAGCCAAACAAACGCTGGTCTGCGCGATCGCATAAACACTTCCATATAATGTAAAAAATTTAGTGTCCGCTATATGTGCCAAATAAGGCATTATCACTGCGTCTATTGTGCCTAAAATGATAAATATATTATTTTTTATTTCATTCATAAGTTGCCAGTTATTTACCAATTCCTAATCCAAGTCCAAAATGTGGAAAAATTAAATGACTTATATTTGATGCCATTGGTATAGCAATAGCACTGAGTCCTACAAGTGCTAGAGATGACATTGCTGTTAACCATCTATTATTTATTTCAATCAATAAGTTAACTAAAGTTACAATTTTAAGGTATCATACAATGTGATGGTATACATGCCTCCCATTTTTGTGAGAAGTACAAGATATTAAAAAGTTTGTGCCAATTAAATATCCAATGCTGTCGGGTATGAACACAGTTCCTAAAAGCCGGCAATGATTAAAGGATTTGATTGAATTCTAATTAAATACAAGTTAAGTAAAATACCAAGCTGCCACTTCTCAGGAGTTGGATTCATATTTTCTAATAACCATAAGGGTAAACATGATTCTAATATAGAAATAGTTGTGGTCGATACGCAAATTGTACCTACAAATTAGCGATATTTAACTATTTATATAAATAATTAGTCAACCGAAAGATAATTACCGATCGCCACAAGAATATATTTATCATATAGCAGTCTCGTAATTGAAACGTCATATGTGTTGTTACTTTTAGTTAATGACCAGTTAAATGTTATCAACTGACAAACTATTCATAAATTACAAGTATTACTCATTTTTTCCCTAAATCTTATTTGTTTACCAATCAATAAGAGTGTGACAAATGCAATGATAGCAAATGGTGCAGACTTTCCGAAGAAATCATAGGTAAAACCACCGAATGGATAACCTATCAAAACACCGATAGCCATACCTCCGAGTGTGAACCCCATAACAGCACATCTCGTCTCTTCATTTGGATACATATTAGCAATCATTGCCATTCCTTTATTAGCAAATAACATACAAAAACTAGTAATCAGCAAAACTTTTAGCCATTAAAAGCAATTTTATTTACCCGAGACTGTAATAAAAGCAGAAGCAATGCCTTGCATACAACGCGGGATCAAAAGCATAGCGAATGATTCACCCGTTGCATATACTGATTTGATCAAAATTATTAATATCTCAAAATTAAACTTAAATTTAAAATTTAATTTTTACACATATCTTAAATTTTAACTTTGACATTAAAAATATCCAGAAATCATCAAAAAGATAAAATTAAAGTTATATAATACAAAAAGTAACACTTATTTAACTTGAACCTAAACAAGAATTACAATTTTATAAAGATATTGATGACTTTAGAGACATAAACTCACAGATCGCTGAAAATAGCAATATTGCAGATCCAAGGATTTGTGTCATTTCATAGCCTAAGCGATTAATGATAGCGCTAACAAATGAATTGCAAATTAACTGAACAAATGCTTTTGATGATAAAATAAGACCTATCTGTCCACTCTCATCATCGAATGAAGAGCCAGTATTGTAATTAACAGACAAATTATTAGTTTTAGAATAGGTTGTATTGAACAAAAAATTGAATAGAGGTAAAGACATTTTGGTGGACTTGTTGGATGAGATCTCCATCTTATTTAGATAGTCAGGAATAACTGGTACTAATAAATTAATTTAATCTATAGTATGATTTAGTTAAGTAAAAATCATTTTCTTACCAACTGATGTAAGTAATAAATTGTCAGTTAATAATGAAAAGTAAATCAAAAGAATCGAACATTTAGGGCTAGTTTGTGACCATTCGCATAATTTAGTTAATTTGACAAAGTTTCGGCGCATTTTAGAACAAATTTTAATATTCTAACACTCAAGAGTCAGAAAAGAGTCATTCTTTTGCCTCATCTAACTGTAAGTGAGAATATTACACTACAGTTAAGTCTTATATTTTCTAAATATTCTTCGATCAAATACTTATCCCTAGCTCAAGACTTGAGTTTGTGTATACAGCACGCTATCAGTTATAAACAGACTGTTTAGAAACAATACAAATCTTGCAATCAGGGGATTAAACATAATTCAAAATATATTATATTTAAAATTATAATATTGCTCATAATGTGCTTATAGAACATAAGTTAATTTCTTAAAACGCTTCCATTCAGGAGTTTCTGTATCTGTTTTTTTGCGAGAAACTGATATATTATTGTTGAGAAACAATTTTTTAATAGAAGATTTTTTTCTATAAAAATCTTTTCTTTTGCTCATTTGAATTTGAGTCAAATTAATTTGATGAGTTTCTGGTAGTTTAGCCCATGGCTGGCGATCAGCACTGGCCAACAATTCAAAGGCGATAACACCAAATACATAAACAGCAGCAGTTATATAGAAGACTATATCCCATTTATGACGTGTTCCGGTCTATCAAATAAATTGATTTCATTCATTATTATAAAAATAATAATTTCAAAATCATTTTATAAAGCATTACAAGATGTGATCCAGAATCTAATATCTGTCCGACGATTATTGGGGCCAAAAATCCTGTTTAAATTAAATTATTTAAAAAAGTGAGCAAATTTTTCAACTGCTTTGTGTGTCGACCTGTTGAGGAGGCGAAAGTGTTTGAAAACCCGAATACAGTTCCAGTGAATTCTGGTGCATATTCTGGTATAATAGGATATTCTCCTCCAGTGACAAAACCATATAAGCACATGCCAACGAAAATTAATGCGAACACAGCAATCACATTACAACCAACAAATGGCACAAGAACTATACATATGGCCGGTCCGAGTGAGGCTTTCAAATTTTAATTAAAAAAGTAAAACAACAACCCATAACTCGTTTAATTGGTTTAAATACCTATTTCTTGAAATAATTTTCTAACTCTGGTCAACGAAAGTTTAAATTTATTCTTAATGAATGAAGAGAGCGGGCCAGCAATCATAAATGTTATCCCAACTGCTAAATAAAGGAGAGCTGAATAAAGTCCAATGAATTTGATTTTTACATTGAATATCGAGTGGAAATAAGACGGCGAGTTAGTGACCAACACATAAAAACCAAATGTTCCGCTTGTTTTGGCAAAAACGGATGCATAAACTACAGGAGAAGTAAGTATTGATTTCCATGGAGCTGATGCAGAACTCTTTTACAAAAAAAGATTGTGTTAATTATTGATATAAAAAATTAGTCACGAAATTTAGAAAATTATGAGTTATTCTAAAATTTCTGTTTTCTAATATGTTATAATAAAGCCTCACTTTACGAGTCTGACAATCGATATTTTGTAATATATAGATATGTTCGTCAGGATTTATGTTCGGATTATCTGCAGGTGAATCGTATACACAATACCACCAGAATATAAACCAAATTATATGAACTGAACTTCCGACATAAAAAACTGAAGGCCAACCGCCAGCAAATCCATGTTCGCATAGAAATCCTGCGAGCGGTGCTTTAATAGCTGCTCCAATATTTCCGCCAAATAGTGTTGCGGCGATTGCTATCGTTCTCTCCTGTTTTGGAAACCATTTGGCATACAATGAAAATAGAGAAGAATAGATCAATCCATGAAAAGCTCCGATTATGACTCTGATAACTATAAAGTAAATGTAGTGCTTCTCTGCAGCGATAGGCGATAGAGCATTGACTATGGCCGGAATCATGATTCCTATACCACAAACCCATTTGGCACCAAAACGTTCAGCAAATCGACCGCCAAATATTTGTGTAGCTGTAAAGCCATAGAAATATGCGCCTAATATGATGCCCTGTACTGACTCACTCCAATCCAATGAACCAGACTTTCAATACATAATTATCAGATTAAATAGGAATACAGTGTTTTGTTTTTTTTAAAGTATTTAAAATTTATAATACTGTATATTACTGTATATGTGCATATATTTTTGTATAATACAGTAGATATATATTTATAATTGTATTCCATATACGATCGTCAGGAGAATGTGACTGAACTGTGTTGAAATGAAACCTAACCTAACCTAACCTAATCTTACCTGATTATCATTTACTTGAGTATCATTTTGAGCATCAGGACACATGTCATTTGGATGTGTTATATCTGTAAAATTCTTGTTAACCATGGCAACTATGGCGACAGAAGTGGCCACTCTCAGTGAAAATACAAGACTACATGCTGTAGCACCTAATATACCGACTTTTAATCGAGAAGAAATTAATGATTTACACGCCATTTTCAGATTTTAGATCTTTATTTTTATGTAATAGATCAGTTCGTCATTGTTTCACTCAATCATATAATTATATCTCTAATAGTGTTCTAAAAATATTAAGCTAACTGAAGCTTTAATTTTCCATTTAAACGATATAGAAGTCGAAGCTTATATCGAAATTAGTTAGAAAATTAAAATTCAAGTATCAATAAATAAATATCTTAAAAAATGAAACTTTTGGTTAAAACACCTATTTAGAGAATTGATTTAGAAATATAACTCAACTTTTATTGTACTGACAACTAGTATTTTATTAGAGTTAAATTGCTTAGTAAACACGTAATGATTATTATTACATTTAGGTTTAACCATAAAAATTATATGTGTTTATCATCTTAATAGTGATAAAATTCTTTTGTCTAAAGCAATTATACTACAACTTTGAACTCTTCTTCTAATATTCTTTAGGAGAGATTTAAAATTCAAAATAACCCTAATTATCAAGCATGATAGATATGATTTCGGATCTGTAAAGTACCTTTAGTATCACCCGTAAAAGGTTTTGGATATTATAAATTATAACATCCAAAAAATTAATTTACTGGTTATAAGTTATACATATAACTTATAACATATAATTAGTGTTGTATCAGTTCCTGAAACTCGAACTGGAACTGAAATTAAAAATTTGAGTTCCAGTTCCAAGAACTGGAACTCAAATAAATTTTTTTCAGGAATTGAAACTCAAATTATTTTTTCTCAGAAACTGGAACTCAAACCAATTTCGGTTACAAGAACTGGAACTCAAATTTATTTCAGTTCCAGTGTTATAAAATATAAAAGTTTCACTATTATCACTATATTCATAACAAGAACTAACACTAATAACCCTGACATATCCCTATCCCCACAATATATAAACATATACTTTCCCATAACAAACTGTATATTTGAATAAAGAGTTTTTTTATTATATTCAAAATGTGTTTAATTTATTAAACTACTATTTAAAATGTGTCCTGAAATGTGCCATTGTCTACAACCCAAGCATTCCCACTAAACCCCACGACTACATCCCGCAGTAACTAAATTTATAGACCAGGAACTGGAACTGGAACTCAAACAAAATTTTAGTGTGAAATCAAATTCATATTTAAATAAACTGATTATAGATATCTTAGTGAAAAAAGTTTACAAAAGTTTAAATTGAAACTAAAATGAACTTTTAATATATTGATAACTGCATACTAATAGTAAAAAA
>JAQGCH010000697.1:0-20374 GCA_034699485.1 Nanhermannia elegantula | reverse complement strand
TTAAATGATAAAACCCTCGACTTCTTAACATGTTGCCTAAGAATCCTGTAAAATCCTGTAAAATTCTGTAAAATCCTAAGTTCTGTAAAATTGGACACTTCGGAAAAACTCACTAATTCAAAGACATTTACCATATAGTTTATACTGACCACTTCGTTAAAATTGGTCACCGGTAAAATTGATCACCAGTATATCAGGCCAGTGGCCACTTCGGGAAAATATTAACTCATTGTTAATAGACTCTCTTGATATCTGTTAGATTTATTAGAGACAAAATTTCACCATTGAAAAGCATAGCCTTTACTTCGGTAACTTGACCACTGGTCACCTTTCTAGAATTTTTTCCAAAAATTGTGGGTTCAAATTACGCTGAATCTAATGATACTGATATCGTCTCTGTAACATGTCTAGGGTGGCAAACCTATTGAGTGCTACACAAACAGATGTTTAAGGATATTAAATATAATTCTTATCAAATGAAATAAATTATTTCCTGTCATTCGGAAATTGTTTCGATAACTTTATTATAAACTTTGAAATCATTGTCTTATAACAAAAAAATGATCTATTTTTATGTGAACAAAAATAAACTTTTATTTTAAATTGAGAAACGGAGATAATTAGCAAAACGCCTACTTTAAAGTTAATGTTGAATAAGTATAGCAATAAAGTACCAAATAATTAATCTATTATTTGTTAGTTAAGGTTTAAAGCCAATAAAGATTTCTGTTTCATATTTTTGTGAAATTTCATATTTACCCTAAAATTACAATATTTTTTTAATATTAATTAATAATCCTTTTTACTCAATAATTATAATCTACAAATTGTTCCAAAAATAAGGGTATTATTTTACTTTTGGACCTATTTTTAGACTTTATCTTATTTTTAGACCTAATTATTTGAAATCTTTTTTTAATTGAACACAACCTTTGAGATAAAATGATATACATTTAAATATATAATTAAATTTGAATCTAAAACTAGTTTTAAGAAAAATTTTCTTTAGTTATTGCAAATAGTTATGAAAACAATAATTTCAATTATTGAAAAATAAACAATTAAAACTTGAAATGTTTTGATACCATTTCAAATAAAAGAAATACTCGTGGGCTTAAAGCATAAGAAGTACTTCACACTATTATTACTGCAAACTTGCTATCATTCAAGTGCTCCTTCGGGATAAAAAAGCTTTTATTTTTATTAACAAATCATAACTTCAAGTATTGATCTTTAAAATTACACAAACTTTTGATATTTTCATGAATTAGTTTAATTCTATGCGATAGGTTTTGCAGCACGTTTTCTACTTATTAATGACCTTTATAATGTATTATAAAATAAATATATAGCACAGATATTCTAAACATTCTAAGCCAGCGAACCCAAACTTCATTTGGCTTCCGAACATTTGTGGAACAGGTGCAGGTGCTCCTCGAGAAAATTTATAAGTTTAAAGCTAAATGTATTGATTTTTCTGCTCTTATTATTAACTCAATCACTTGTCTATTATAATATTTTAATAACTATATCGAGGTTTAAAAATATTTATTAAAACAAGAAAATAAACACAAAAATTTTTAGTCTTTAATATTTATTAAATGCAAATCACTTTTGATTGTGGCCGGGCTTAGAGATGATCGCACTTTCAGTTAAAGTTATAAATTAAAAATCTTATAAAAACTAAAAATATAAACTTATAAAATCTTATAATTATAAAAAAAATTTTTAATATTCAAGTTAGACAAAAGACAAAAATACATTAAATTGAAAGTTTTATTAAGAAAAAATCTCAAAATGCTTTATAAAATGATTTTATATAAAATAATTGATCTTTATGGATTTTTAGCGCCATCAAAAAGAGCGCTTATAGATTTGTTCTATCTGTCTGTCGCCAAATAGATCTCGAAAACGGTAAGAGCTATCAAAAAACTGATTTTATATTCATAATCAGTGTTCCTGAGAACCTCTAAAATGACGACAAAAGTCTATGCCCAGTGACCAGTGGCCAAGTTACCGACGGAAAACTGCCGATACTAATGCTTTATTATAGGAACAATTAGAGATATCAACAATTGGCAAAAATACAGAAAGATCGCGCTTTTGTAAACAGTCAAAAACTGTATACTTTCCCTTGTTTTCTTAGAATACAGTACTTTGTATGAATGAAGTTTGATTTGTAAACGTGCAGCACTTATAATTATATCCATGATATTTAATCCCTTGCTAATCTAAAAAGAAAAGACTTGAATCTGATTGAAGTATATGAACAAAAGTTAACATAACTTAGTTAAGTTACGATTCAAGTTACCATTAATCTTAATTTCATTGTAAATTGAGACAACAGTAATAAAACTAAATCGTCAAACAGTTATTTTTGTATTTCTTTCGAGAAACTAAATAACAGTAAACTGAATCTAAAATAAATTAAGTCGAGTATTGCCTCTACCATTGCAAATGTTACTTTTATTTTTAAAAGTCTTAATCGTCTCAAATAGAATCTAAATAATAATTATTTTTTTTTATTAATATTATTTAAAATGGCAAAAGTAATATCATATCCAAAAATAAGGTTATAAGGTTAAAAAGATGTACCGTTAGTTAAAAACTTTATCATTGTATGTGTTTATATTCGAGATTTCCTGTATTTATTAGTTGAAGAGTTTTATTTTTAGTGGATTACTAAATATTTAAATGGAGTTATGAAATGAAATTCTTTCATAATTTTTTTTATTATATTTTACTTCAAATCATTTATTGAATGAAAGATTAAGGAAAAAATAATATTAATTAGAGAATAATAAATAAAAATGATAGTCCAATAAATAGAATAACTTTTGGATTATAAATATAAGCCTTGGATTGAGAAAATCCGCAAAAAGTTTTTTGTAATAATATTTTTATTTTTTAAAGTGAATCAATCAAATTTGTACCCTAAATAAATATATATTTGACAGTTAATATTCCAAATTTTTATACGTTTATGGTCTCCCCATTTGAAGACGCAATTTTTGGGTTTGGGTTCGCTATGTTTCAAATTCTCTTTTTATCATTAGTCCTAAGCTTAGATTTGCGCCCACTTCCAGGTTTCCTATCGATGTCAGATCCAAATCTTGTTTTTTTGTCACATATAGTCCTTAGAGGTATTGTCATTTGATGAGCTTTTTTGGCCCGAAAATGTTTAATTCCTTAATTAAAAATTTTTGCGGATTTTTTCGATCTAAGGTATATTAAATGAATTGAATAAAAGATTGTGCATTCATATGAAAAAATAATTAGAGTGACAGAAAGGAATTTTTCAGTGACTTGAGTTACATATTTGCATAAAAATTTCATAAAATACTAAAAGCTATTAAGAAAAAACCGGATTTTCTCGACTATTTTCAGAGCACAATATAACTAATCAATAGCTTACTTAAACTTTTGTCGTTTAATCAAACCTTTATCTCAATACAATGCTAAACATCCTCTAATTTTTTGGCCAAAATTCTTCGCGAATGTTGACAATAAGACAATGTCCTCGTTCCACAAAATGCAAAAACGGAAACAAACATCAGTATTCATAGAGCAAAGGTACCGAAACAAGTTTGCTATTAACTAATATTGAGAATAAAGTTATAAAAATTTACTTTAATTGACAAATTTTATGCTAATTTCCTGAAAGAATTTGTATGTGGTATATGTCGTTTTAGGTCTGATTTGTCTTTCTTTTCTTTATTAATTTCAAGGGCTATTCAATGAGTTAATTATTTTAATGAAAAAATATGCAAAAACTTTCGTATATAAAAACTGGAGCAAAACTCTTAATTTTCATCATTCAGTTCTTAGTCTTTCTGTTCTAAAAAACTTTATATTACTTTAAGGGGAAAAATAGTCTAAAATTTCTAATATCGTAGAAAATGATTTTTAAATCTGTAAGACTCGTAAAAATTATTATTTATTATTATTTTGTTGAACTGTATTAACAGAAAAAGTTTTGTGAATATTTTCATTGATATAGTTTCTAATTTTCGCTCTACTAATCGGTGCCATAATATCACAAGAGTTAGTAAATAATACTGAAGAAAGAGAGTTAGCCATTGATGACGACGACTTATACGCTGATGAGTTAGAACCGGCAGCTTCTGAAGTAGTGGAAGACTTAAGTGTTGCAGAGACTGCAATCGCTGGCGGCGGAAAAAAGGTGGCAGTAGCGGGCAAAGCGGCCTTTAAGAAAGGAGGTGTCGCAGGTTTCAAAGGAGGAAAGAAGGGCGCAGTCGTCGCGGGCGCCAAAGGAGGGAAAAAGGGGGCGTTTGCAGCTGGAAAAGCGGGCGGAGCATTGGCTTTCAAGAAGGGTAAAAAAGGTGGGGCTTTTGGAGCAGTCGGGGGGAAGTTCAAAAAATTCGGTAAAAAGGGAGGTTTTAAGAAAGTGGGTGGCGCGGGATTTAATAAAAAGTTTGGTGCCATTAAGACTTTCGGTGCCGCCCAAGCATTCAAGTTCGGTAAAGCCGCAGGTTTTGGTACCGCTGGAGGTGCGGCCGGAGCTTTCGGTAAATTGTTGACACTTTTACGTTGAATTACTTGAAATTGATTGTGAAAACTTTAAAATTTAGGCAAAAAGGGCGGTAAGTTCGGAGCCGGTGGAGCTGCAGGTTTCAAAAAGGGAGGAAAAGGTAAATAATATTTAAAACTCTCCAACACTAATGAAGATAAAAGATTTGAGTTCATTTCGATATATAATTGCATTTATGATTAATTGATAGTAATAACTATACTTTTGTCTTTATTTTTGATATTTCTATTTATATTTCAATAACTGGTAACATATTTTCTCAATTAATAATTACTATGATTAAGAGAAAAGAACCCTTTCTACACATTCTATAAATTATGCCAAACTTGAATTTTAGAGAAATATAATAATTACTGATAGGAATACAATAATTACCTGCTATTATAATAGTTTAGTTCAATAATTACTAATAATGAAAACATTTTTATGCAACTGATACACAGCTAATTATTTGAGTCAATAATTTTCTAAGAAATAAGTTCTTTGAGTCACATAAATAAACTCTTCATTGAATGAAATGTTTTTAATTTGATAGCCGGCAAGAAGGGCTTCGCAGCCGCGGGTGGGGCTAAAGGTGGCAAAAAGGCATTCGCAGCCGGAGGCGTCAAATTCGCTAAGGGAGGAGCGGCTGGAGCTAAAGCAGGCATCAAGAAGGCAGCGGTCGGCGCTGGTAAAAAAATTGGCAGAAAATAGTTCTCAGAAATGATTATTGAATTATTTTTCGGTTAGTCGACGATCAGGTTAAATAATAGCTCAAAATATTTGGTTGTCATATAACAACCTTAACTATGCTTTGAAACCACCTTTGCTTAATAAATAGTCAATACTTTGTTTTACTCATTACTTTTTTTTAATAGACTTTATGTCATTTTTTGTTTATTATATTCTTCTTTATTGTTATGAATATTAAATAAAGCACTCATTCAATAGCTCAAAAATTTTAGACTCATTTTGCGTTAATTGAAAATTTAATAAATTGTCTAAATTTTAGTTCATTTTTCATAATTTAGCTCAAAAAAGATTTGTTTGTTTAAGAATAATGAGAATTTAACCTAAAAATAAAATATGAAAATAGCTTTTTAAACATTTTTTTTTATTAATAGTTATCTTTTTTTTTATGAATTAATGAATTGATCCTAAAAATGATTCGCACAAAAACTTTTCTATTTTATGCATTGAATTCATTAAAATGTGTTCTTCACTTGAGGCTATCTATTCTTCAAATGCACTCATTCTGTGAAGATATTAATTAAATTTACTGCTCCTTTGCTTATAATTTTTAAAATGTGATATTTTTGCCTCATTTGCAAGACTTTTATACTACAATTAAATATTTACATCTATTATGTAATAATAAATTTTATCAAAGAATACCATTTATTTTGTGTAACATATAATAAACAGATTTAATGTAAAATAAATTATTTCATAAAGTTTTGAATATTTAATTTTTTTGAACAACAAAAACATAAACTTGAAGTTAATGTTTAGACTTTAAAGTTAAAAAACATTTTGTATTCAAAATTCTCTGATGTCTTATACATAAAGCACTTGTTTATTGTCAAGAAATAAAAAGCTAAAAGTCACGCATCAAAAGAAATTGAGTTCATTATTATAATAAAATAAGAAAAATAACGAAAAAAACCATAAAGAAAGGAAGAAAAAATTACTACTTATTTGACTTTTTCAAGTTTTATTTTCTCATTTTCTGTTTCAATTCTAGGCTTAAAT
Organism: Nanhermannia elegantula; assembly: GCA_034699485.1. Lineage (NCBI taxonomy): Eukaryota > Metazoa > Arthropoda > Arachnida > Sarcoptiformes > Nanhermanniidae > Nanhermannia > Nanhermannia elegantula. The sequence goes on along the minus strand of JAQGCH010000697.1, from coordinate 14,091 downwards.
GTTAAGGCCGTGACATAAAAACGGATGAGATTATGAAAAGTTATTATGTAGTTTTGTATTATAGTTTGGAAACGCATTGGTGTCTATTCATTATAGAAAATATAGTGTAAAAAAGCTTTTAGGACTTAAATGAATGCATTTTTTTTTATAAGTCTAGCGTAATTCCCAAAGATAAATACACACATTCCTAATCAAATTTGCAAACACAGGATAAGTTTATAAATATTTGTCTATCATTTAAAAATTTCACAATCAAATAAAGTTGTTTTTATTGAAGACTTATGATTAAGTTTTTTTATTATATCCTGAGAAAGAGAGTAACATTAAAAATAATTTCAATTTGAGTTAATTAAATTTGTCAATTCTTTTTATTATTTTGAAATTTAAATAATTCATTTTGAAATACTAATCAATAGCAATATGAGAAACACTAAACTTATTAAAAGCAAATAAAAAGTATTTATTGAATATGTTTCTGAGCTTAAGTAAAATAAATTGGGTAAAAATTATTCACATATACAAAAATTTATTATATTCATCGATTAGATGAATAATGAGCACCAAATATGACAATAAGATACATATCTCAATACTGTCATTAATTTTCAATAACGTTACTTAACAATAAAGTAATTTAATGAATACTTTACTTTATTTTTTATATGCGTAAAGATATAAAACTAACATAAATTATAAAATTGACATTAAACTCATTTAAATTATTCATTTTCTTAAAAATAAGTTCAAAATAAGTAATTAATTGATAAATTAATTCAAAATAAAAAAACTAAACTAATTAGCAAATCATTATACAAACTAATCGTATTCATGTAAGTCTCTTATTATGTTAAGTCGTTTCCAGTATTTTGTCGGCAAATTAATCAAAGACTAACTCATTTCTGACTTATATAACAGCCATATTTATATAGTAAGTATATTTCGTGAATATACTGAAACGCAAAATGAACTTTATTTTGAATAGTTTTAAATGTAAATTATTTCATCCTTAGCTTTCGTGAAGAATTGTCATGTTTTATAAGAAGATTCTAGTTATGTAATGGTTTGTTTAGCTATAAATTAGTTCAAGGCTTAGGAATTATTTCAAGTTCAATAAATTTTTTTTCCAATTAAAGTTTAAGCTAATTTTCATAGCAATAAAACGATAGATTGTAAATTAAAATTTAACGCAATTTTTTTGTATATTTTATATTCATTTAAGATATAAAACTAATTGTTCATTCATGCCATTCAACTTCGCCTAAAATAATGATCAAATTTTTTAAAATTAAACAAAATTTTGAGTCGGAATATAATTAAAATAAATATTTATCACTAGTCGGAAGTGCATTATTATTATAAGAATTGATTTAAAAAGTAAAATGTAACAATGACATGTTATTAGCGAATATATTATTCAATTACGTTTTACTATAAAATTATTTTTTTAGTTTAAATATTAATTAAGAGTTTAAGTTAACACATATTCAAGTGAACTGACTTTAAGTTTAGGTTTAGAGCGGTAAAGAATATAATTTATATCATATAAACAGGTGTTCGGTATTTGTTGGCCTAAATACTAACAAAGAACTTATTAAATAAGGTATTTTCATCATTTTATTCGTGGTTTTGAGGAATTACTCTTATTTCCAATTAAATAAGTTCAAGTTTTTTATATAAAACTCAAGTATGATATGGGAGTCAATCCCTTCCCTATAACCTATCCAATGAATCGATGATTAATTAACTTTTTAAACAGAAATCAAATTCAAAAAATGATTTGAAGAATTAATATTTTCACATCATTTTTCACAAATTCACTTATTATGTTCATCAGTCTAACACTTGAATAGATTAACGATTGTTGAAATAGGAGAGAACTAAATACTTAACATTAAGTTTAATGACTTTTAAATTCAAATTTGTTTTATAATATTCTATTTAATAATAGTAAGTACAGCACAGCTGCTCTATAATAATAAAAATCTTATTTTCTTAGTTATGAACTTATCAAAGACAATATATATCTGTTCGACCCATAGCTCTGAAGCCAATATGCAGCTCATGATCGATCCGGAAACCTAATAAACTATGATATGAGAGCGCAATATGTAGTTTGATTAATAGACATATATAAAAATATATAATTTTTCTCACATTTTTCACGCCGCACAAAAATCATCCTAAATGTTAACAGCAGATGAAAAATGTTAATTTTTATTGAATAACGGTTTATAACAGCAGGTATTTGCAGGTATTTATAATAGAAAATCGGTTATAATTACTATTATCAGATAAATTGCTCGGAATTTCATTGACCCTGAAAATGCTTCTCTCTCTCTCTCTCTCTCTCTCTCTCTCTCTCTCTCTCTCTCTCGTCTCTCCTTTAAAAATGTGTATTAAATATAAAATAAAAAGTCATTATCCCTTCCCCTGAATGCCAAAAGCGTATTATGCGATCTCATTACCCATTCGTGTCTGATCTTAAAAATTTAATAACCAAACAATTTTTATGCAAGAATTTTCTGTTCTTCTTCTAAACTATTCAACCCCTTGAGGTCAGAGAGAAATACTCATTTCTTTATTGTATTGTATGACTGTTATGTCTTTATAAGTTTTCTTTCTGAATAATATATTCAATCAATACCTGTCTAGTCTTGAGTTATTACAATTTGACCAATTTCTGCATATCATGTATGCTATTCTGGTAATTATGCATATAATTTAGTTTAATTTCATTGATTTAACTATTTTGACCTTAAATTCATAGCTTTTATTAGATATTCATGTATTGTACAACACAGTACACCAAACCATCGTGAATAGGGAAAAAGTTTATGCAGATTACTATTCGTGATCATAAATTTCACAGAATTTCATTTATGTGATACTTAAAAAATTTTCGTAACAAATATATTGCTCCACAAATATCAACTCATCAATCAAACCAACTTTTATTAAGTTTATTATTTTCTTATAATGTATTAGAGTTTGCTAATTAAATACTATTATCAATAGTAATATTATATTGATTAAAGATTATTCTAATAGGGATTTTAATTATGCGATGAAAACACTCAAAATGTACACTATATTTAACTCAGGTTAAGATCCAAATTGAGATTTGATTTATCGATTGTTATTAATCATTTTCATGATTATTGAGTTAATCTTCTGAGCGTTTTTTGATTCAAAAATATATAAAGTTTAACATATTTAACATAAAAATATAATGAAACTATTTATTATTATAAGTTAATAAAAACAAGATAACTCCGAATTGTGACTTCATTTTAAAATTTATCAAATTTCTCAATTTTATTTTTGAGCTGATATCATTTTTTTTAATTAAATATTTTTTAAATTCAAACCAACCAGTGCAATAATAAGGTCGTCATCCCATTAAATATTGATAAAAACGAGTGTACAGTAAATAAGTGGATTTTCATTCTTGAGATAAATGTATAATATATTACTTATTTTAATCATAGATTTTGAGACTCGAACTAAATTTCTTCTTTTTTAAACAACTGAAAGCTATTAAAATCCTATTTTTTGAGCCTATTTACTAATTATGTGACAGTTTTTTAAAGAAAAACACAAAGAAAAGTTATTTAAATAGGAGCTCATTAACTATGCTTCAAATGTAAGAAAAATGAATTATTTTTCTGTTTCATTTCTTATAATGAGTTGAATTTAAAGAGTTTTATAACTTAAAGCTAATAAAAAAACACTTTTTATTATTAATAACATATTAACTTTAATTTAATAAATAATTTAGGAACAATGATAAGTACAATTATTGAAATGTTTAATCGTAAAATACAACTAAAAACATGAATTAATAGGAGGGATATTATGAATGAAATGCAATCCCAAGGATAGTACAGATATTTGACAAACTTGAGAAAAGTTGTAAATTCTCCAAAATTACTCATAGGAAATGGATTCAGTCAATACTTGTCAAGTGTGCGTATAATTGCCGTTAAATAGGAAATACTTAAATAGATTTTTTATCATCCGTTTCACTAAAGAAGTGATTCGTAAAACAAAAAAAATTTTTATTAAAGGCCAAACGGAATTTAGGTTTACTGAACACGCGATTTCAAGATCAAGACATTAAATATACTATATATTTGTTTAGTAACAAAAGATTTTCGATTAGGTATATAAAGATCAAGACAAACAGCAAAATATCAAAACCCACTGAAATTTTAAAATAATAGCTATTGTTCTCAACCTTTAGGAATACTATTCACATAAAATGCTTTTAAGACTGGTATGAATTGAAAACTTCTTTATTATTTGTTGAAATTATTAAAAAGTATTTTAAATTGCGATTACGATTGAAATTATTAATCACTTTTCCAACAGTTCATTTTCACCCTATTATTCTGTGCCATATGTGCTGATGATGAACTATACGGTTCGGACGATGAACTCGAGACCTCTGCATCTGAAGAAGATCTCGCTGTAGCCGAATCTGCTCTCAAAGGTGCTGGAGCTGGAGGTGCTCTTGTTGGGGGCGCAAAGGCTGCCAAAGGAGGCGCTGCAGGATTTAAAGCGGGAGCAAAAGCAGGCGCAGCTTTTGGTGCAAAAGCCGGTAAAAAGGGTGGCTTTGCAGCGGGTGGTGCTGCGGGTGCCGCTGGATTCAAAAAGGGCGGTAAAGCCGGAGCTGCCGGTGCGGCCGGGGCTGCATTCAAGAAAGGCTTCAAAAAGGGAGGTTTCGCTAAAGTCGGTGGCGCCGGATATAACAAAAAGTTCGGTGCTATTAAGACTTTCGGTTTGAGCCAAGGATTCAAGTTCGGCAAAGCTGGTGGTGCTTTCGCTGCCGGTGGGGCTGCTGGTGCTGCCGCTAAGAAAGGTATGAACAGCTCTTAGTCACTATATCACTATAGATATCACTAAAGATCATACTATAACTTTAGGAGGTTTCGCTAAGGCTGCCGGAGCTGCAGGTTTCAAGAAAGGTCTGTTTCAATGATAACATTTGAATTTATAATCATTGACACAAATGATTATTTAATTGATTTCAAATTCTAAATGACGTTTCATTTTATAGGCGGAAAGGCCGCAAAGGCTGGTTTCGCTACCGCTGGCGGTGCAAAAGCCGCGGCCGGTGGTAAAGCTGGAGCTGCCGCTGGCTTTAAGAAAGGAGGCGCCGCCGGCGCAGCTTTCAAGGGAGCCAAAGCTGCCGGGGCTGGCAAAGGTTTATTGGGTTAAATTGACTGAATTTACTAAAATTGCAACTGTTATCCAATCATACTTTCAAAAACAATTAACATATTTAATGATTTTTTGCTCAATTTGTAAATATAGAGACTATTTTTTTGACTAATAATTACACACAATTAACAAAATTTATATTTTTATTTACTTTTTAAAACAAATTTTTTCTTTAGAAAGCAATTAGTTTTGATTATTAAAAATTTTTATTATTTCTTTATTTTGATTAATGCTTTAGAGGCTTAAGGCTTAAGTAGTTTTATGTGTGAATATTGAAAACACTTAAATTTTTTTTTAAATTTTGTTCAAAATATTTGTAAGCTTAATGAATAAATTAAAAATTCAATACAAAGTCAATAGCAAAACAAATTAAGTTTTTTCTGTTCATTACTTCAAAAATGACATCAATTTTATTATACTTAATGATTACATGAAAATAGAAATAAAATTTATTTTAAAGCAAAATAATTACAAATATTAATATAAAATAACACAAAAAGGGATGATATTTATAAAATATATGCTTTTAATGTGAATAAGAAATGACGGACTTATTTATTTAGCTTTAGAAACGAGTACATAAGATATAAATCAACATAAATTCATTTCTATAATCACTCTGAAGACCAGATAAATAGTAACAGGAATTTAAACTTCAATATCCTTTAAGTTTATATTTTCTATGATTTCAACTATAATGAGAAAATGCTTTTAAAACTTTGTAATTCACTTCAAAGTGGTTAAGAAATAGCAACAAAAAAGAGTTATTCCTCTGCTTCTGATATAATTGACTGATCTTTTAATTGACACCAAAAAGAGTACTCTTGAAAAACGTGATGACATATTTAGATATGAATTTATAATAACACAGAACAAAACGATTAAGACTTAAGATTTTAAAATAATCTTTTTTTTTCATGAAATATTTCTCTTCCTCTCAAGACTTAACTAACTTTTTCTTCAGTTTTGACACTTATGTTATAATAAATTTGCAACAAATGAAACGATTTTCTCAACAGATGCTTAACAACGAGTATTTGACAACAATTCATAATTAAACAAAGTATGAAAACAATAGAGAATTAATACGCCTTAAAGAAAAAACTATTTACATGTAATTAATCTCTATGTTGAATAGTAATAGTATTTCATTAATAATAATAATAATTATAATAATAATAATAGTTCAGTAAAAATAGAGTAATTTTTGTATTGAATAAAACTAGTTTTGGTCACAATTCAATTGCAATATATTTTTCACATAACTAACAATTTAGTTGATTATCCATTAATACCACCGGTTATATAAGATACGAGCGATCGAAGATTTTTAATAGGATTCAAATTTAATAAGTTCGACAAAACAGGATTATTACTACTGTTAGGCGACGTTTGTGAGGGTGTGAGCTCAGACGCCGCAGCTCTGTATCCATACTGTGACCTAAAGCCCATTCCAGTCGCTGAATAAGGTCTCGGTTTCTGTCTGGGTCTCATAGCGATGGCTGGATTCAAACCGTTATAACTGGGAAACGGACCGCTACCTGCGTATGGGATGTCTAGAATTGGGCCACCATGTACTCCATACCCTCCTCGATAACCGGGACCCATAGCGGCAGGAATTGGCGGACCAATTGGTGGTGCCATTGCGGGAATGGGAAGATTCAATTGAGCCACCAGTGACTCATCGAGTCCAACATCGCGTGGGTTATATGAGGCTCCGGGAGGTAGACCCCCTCTGCCCTTATAAGCTGCACCTACTGAATTATACGGTGAATTTGGTGATACCGAATACCACGGATTACAATTCCATGGATAACATTCGTATGGAATCTTATCTCCATTATTACTACCGCTATAATTATCTTTAGCTTCAACTTTGTTATCATAGCTATAGCTATCACTATCAATATTGTTATTTCTAGCTTTAGTCAAAATATTCTTACCATAATCATCGTCGTCGTTCTCTAATTCTTCATCTTCTTCTTCATCCTTAGCAGAGTTTCCAAAATCTCTAATATATCCGACATTCTGTTCGCCTCCCTTTTCATACGGAGGTCTCTCGAAAGCCGGCTTTCGGTAAAGATTGATACCAAGAGGCACTTTCGGAATTCCACCGGGTGGTCCACCAGGTGGTCCACCGTGTAGTCCACCGTGTGGCCCAACATGTGGTCCACCGTGTGGTCCTCTCGGAGGCCCTCTATACTCATCGCTGCCATAACCACCACCACGAGGACCTTCGCCACCATTACCTCTACCAAACATGAGACCAACACTTTCTCCGTTATAATCTCCTGTATTTGGACCAAAATTAGGTCTTCTGTGTGCAGCATATCCACCACTGCCACCATTCCCAGGGCCATAATTACCACCTCTAAGGCTTCCTTCACCATAACCTTCATCTGGTTTACCTCTATTGCCATAATTAGGGGGACCTCTATTCTGACCATAACCTTCAGGTCCGTATCCGCCCATTTGTTTCAGATTTTCTTCAGTTAATGGTATAAATCCATATTCAATGTCATGTGGCTTAAGTAGTTGTGGGCCACTTTGATATGCGGGTCCTCTTTCGGCATTATATTTTGGTCCCAAAGTGTTCACTTGGTTCGCATAATCCTGTTGTCCATAACGGCCACCGTTGGCAGGCTTTTGAGCACCAATTTCTCCGCTATTATAAGAGTTTTCATTACTATAACTGTTGTCTTCATCTGAATAATTAGGTTTTCCTCCTCCGCGTCCAAATGTTTCTGCTGATGAATCCTGTTGTTCACTGTCATTATCATCACTATTATAAGTATAATCAGGTGTTCGGTCTCTTTCATAACCAACATTTTGAGCATTATTTGCATTGGATTGTGGTCCACTTTGTGGGTCATAAATTTGATTGCCAACTCCCACTTCTAATGTTGCCTGTTTGTAATCATTGGGCCGGTGTTGGAGTTGTGGTTGTTGTGCCTGCTGCTGTTGTAGTGGTTGTTCTTGTTGTTGAGCTCCATTGTAACTATCATCTTGTTTTTCACCATTATATGTTTGGGAATCTGATGGTTCATTGATTGGGCCCATAATTGATGATAAGGGAGGTGATGGAGGAGAGAAGGGTCCACTCGGTTGTGAAACAAGTCCTGACGGTGTGTAACCGCTCGGCTTATAGTTCTTGTATTGTGGTCTCGCCTGAAATGAGAACAATTTTTCTTTTTTAATAAAAAAGTCTTAATTCTTTAGTTTTTTATTCAAAAGTTTATGTATAGCTTTAATTTTCTCGTTAAATTTGTATTTAATTGTATATAAATTAGAATTAGTTTGAAGAAAAAAATGCTATATTCTCGAGTAATATGTGATTTAAAAAACAAAAAGTTATAAAATAATTTGTAAGCCAACCTATAGTTATGTCAGTTTTACTTTTTCTCTCACTAAAACTTGTTAACTATCAGTAATTAGTTTATTCGCATAATTTTTTTGTTTTACTCAAATATTTAATTGAGTACCGAAATTGAATTTCTGCTATTTTTTAATTAGTTTTATAATTACCAAAAGTATTGATAATTTATACGATGGAAATAACCCAATAAACTATTTATAGAAAACTAGTAATAGTGAAACTTTTTAAAAAACTATTCGTTTTTGAATATCTCATTGACAGCAATAAGAGATAATCAATAAAAATAATAGATTTGAAGAAGTTCTTTGAATAGAAAAAAGCGATTAGCATATAAAAATGTGTAACACATTAACTGCTAATATGCGGACTATGATAGGAATGAGTGCAAAAAAGAATAGGAAACTCTTAAGTTTTAAAACTGTAATGAAAAATACATTAAACATTCAAGTTTAAAGCTAAACGGTTTAAAACAAGATTTTTTTCAGTTAAAGTTCAAAAGCCTATAATCAACGCTAACACATATTCTCTTGCGATCAATTAAATTGAATGTTAAGACTATAATAAACTTATATTTTTAAAATGCTTACTTGAGTTCTAGATCCATATGAAGTCTGAGGCTGTTGAGGGGCTGAGTATCCTTTCTGTTCGTCTCCATATTCCTCTTTCTCTTCAATCACCTGAACATGTGCTTGAATTGGCGCCAATCCATTTCGAGGCAAGTCTTGAGCTGCATTACCATAACTCTGTTGCTGGTATTGTTGCTGTTGTCTGACCTCTTGTTGTTGGTCCTCTTGAAGAGGCTGTCGATATCCAGCAGAATATCCTGAATTTTGAGATTGCGTTTGAGGTAAATAACCGGCAGATTCCTTACTATAGATAGGACTTTGTGGTTCAGAGTCATAACTCTGTTCTTGTTCTGCAGCATAACTACCGCCAGGACTTCCTTGAACTGCTTTTTCATATTCTTGTTCAGAACTTGTCTGTGAGTTCTCTGACTGTTCCGTCGGTTTCTTATAAACAATAGGCATAAAAGTTCTCGTATGAGACACTATTTTAACATCAGGTGAAGTATAAGTAGAACTGACTCCAGGCGATGATAGCGGTGCCGATCCATAATTCGAAGGAGATTCAGACTGTTGTTGTTGCTGTTGTTGTTGTTGTTGATAAGCACCAGATGATTGTTGATAAGCACCAGACGGTTGTTGGTAAGCACCAGACGGTTGTTGATAAGCACCAGATTGTTGCTGTCCTTTCGAGTAAACGTCTTCAGCTACTTCTTCGACTTGAGGTTGTCTTATATATGTTTTTTGCCCATAAACTGGTTGTTCTTGACTTACATAACCCTGTTGTTGAGTCGCCGGCGCGTCGACATCATATCTAGTGTTTGTGACATCGACCGGACGATAGACTGTAATCGGCTCCTGATGTGCCACTTGAGAGACTTGTTGTTGTCCTGAGTATTGTTCACCGCTTGAATAGGCGCTGATGTCCATTTGGACAGGACTTTGTTTGCCGTACAGATCAACAGAGTTGTACTGTGTTTGCATGTTATGATTAGATGGCAGTGATTCCAAAGTGTCGCCATCGCTAGACTTCAACTCTTTAGCCGACTCTTCAACAGTTTCCGTCACTTTTTTTGTATCATTCTGTGTAAGTTCTTGTGGCTTTTCATCGCCTCTAACAGTTGTGACCGTAAGTACGGCCATAAGTAACTAAAATTGAAAAATTTGCAAAAAAGTTCACATATCTATTAAAAGATCTTAAAATAAATTTTTGCTCAAAGTTTAATTATCATTATTAGCATAATTATCAAACTGTTTCATCTCTCATTATCTAAATTAACTGTATTTATTAATTAGAAAATATTTTAGTTATATAAGCACTTTTCGCTTTAAATTATTTATTTCAATTTTATTTTTTTATCGTTCAAAATGTGTTCAATATATATAGATTGAGTGCTTTGTGCTTCAAGTATTCACTTGTTTTGCTACCGAAATCAAAATCAAACATTTTTCTACATATTCATAAGGCGTTTCATTTTTTCTCCCTCTATTCAAGAGAAAATATGAAGTTTTAAATTATTCAGAAGTTTATAGTAGAGACTCGTCATCAAATGCTATTAAATTAATGATAGTCTTCTTTTTTATTCAAATTTGATTAGATTTAAAGACAAACTGAATAGAAGTTATGTTTAAAAAAAATTTCAATTCGTTTAATATGCAATCATTATTACTATTATAAGAGCCATAGTTTGACCTAAATTTAAACGCAAAAAAACTTTAAACTGCAAATACTATAATAAAATCTACATATTTATAGCATATCTGTTGGTAATGACCAACATTTCGAGCGCTATCAAGAAGTTATATGTCTCAGACTTTTACCTAATTTTTCTGCTTTTCTGTTGTTTATGAGTGTGTAATAAAAGTTAGTTTTTTTTCGGTCTAGTCTTCAAACTTTGAACTTTTCACTTAATTGTTTTGAAGATAAGTTAATCACTTGAAAATCAATGATTTGTAAATAGCTTTTTGTAGTTTCTCTCCAATGAGTTTAAAATTAATTTAAAAAACTATTTTTACTGAGATTCCCCCGAAATGTTTTTATTAACTGCTATTAATCACAGCTGTAAATAATATACTGATTCTCAAACATAAAATATTTATTTTGTATAAAAAACGTGTCCTTAAACTGTTTATTGAATCGAAACAAAATTTAGATTTATTTCATTAATTTTGTTAATTAGGTCTTAGTTTGATATGAGCTCAAAATTTTAATTAAGTAAAAGTTTATAAAAAGAAACAAATCCTCTTCAATGCCTAATCTGAGAGCATAATTAAAATGAATAATTCAAAGATTAACACATTTTTTGAATTCAGAATAAGGATTTTTTTAGAAAAAACTGAAATTTATTATGTTTCAGCTCAGAAAAAATTAAAGTTAATTAAGTGAAAAAAATTTATGTTCATTAATATTTATGAACTACAGATAATAGATGAGCAATAATAAGAGATTTCGCACAAAAAAAACTGATAAACTGTTTAAATGAGAAATTAATTCATAAGTCACTGATCTTAAACTAGAAAATACGGAAAATACTATTTCCCTAAACTTTTGTGTCCTTGATTTCAATTTCCTCAATAAGATCTTTGACATAACACATATAACTCAACACTTATATAACTTAAACGGAAAACTGCCCTTATCTTGAACTTGTCATTACCAATAACTTGTCAAAAGTTTATAATTAAACAAAATTAACATATTTTTAAATGTATTAAAAAGAAACATAAAGTTTTATAATATGTCTCACAAATTAACAGATTATAAATACAATGGTATGCAAAGTGCAGATACTTTTCAATCAATATCTCAGATATTTCAGTACATTATTTATAGAGAAAAATTCATAAATTACTTACAATAAGAAAATTCATTTTCCACACAAATTTGAAGATAAACTTAAATTATGAAAAATTTAATCCGCAAATCAGAGGCACTTAATTTGGCAGAAAATTTTTGGCACAAACGAAAGTTTGTATTTTTCAGTTGAATGAAATGATAGACCAAAGAAAGACTGAATCTTTCGGATACACAAAAACTTGGAGACAAGAGAAAGAAAAAACTTTTCGTATCTTTCAAGTCATTCAGACTTTTTAATATGAATATATAGTCGTTAAATGAAAACACAATTGAAAGAAAAAAAGCACTTAATTAAATAAAATCACAACTAAAAGCTTCCGCACATACAATCATAAAATTCTCTCAAAAGTAGAGAGAATAATAAGAGAAATAATTGCCGAAAAAAATGTTTTAATTTCTCTTTTGTACGTTTCTCTCACAACCACTCACATAGATAGCTAACTAAGAACTGAATAATAGTTTAAAATAATCTCTTAAAATACTGCAGTAATGTGACAAACAGTATATAAAAGTTGGAGTAAAATACCAAACTTTCTTGTCCGGTGTCTCAAATTAAACTAATGCTCTCTCAAATTGGGTGCTCTCATTTTGTTGATATCCCAAATAAATGGCTTACAGCACACCACTACTCGCACACATAACATACATGCATAACATACCACACGACTTGAACGCTAACATAGAAAAAACGGCTCCGAGATCTCAATTGTGAGAGAGTGGTAGCGGTTTTTCCAGCAGATAAAATGATGACTCGAATATCCCGTAATTCGCTACTCGCTCGAAGAGTTCACTCCACTGTTGTTACTATTTATATACCACTAACTCAATAAGGCTATAGTGTTGCATAATGATAAACATACATAAGAGAGCAAATACACGCTGAAGCGCACCTCAACAGTCAATATAATACACTATTAGCTTTTTTGCCTCAGGTAAGGGCAGGTTAACGGCTATATTCTTCAACTCACCAGTTGATGTCTGTCTGTCTGTGTCTACCTGTCTCTCTATCCGTCTCTGTCTTTCTTTCTTTCTTTCTCTGTCTCTTTGTCTGTTTGTCTGTTTCTTTCCACACGTAAAAGTCATGTACACCTGTATTCACATTTAAACAAACAATAGGACACGAGAAGTCGGAAGGAAATTATGTTAATTTTTTTTTGCTCATCAAGTCATTCATTGTGGGAGTCAATTAAAAATCTCTTTTTATTGTAAGCTTTCAATTATCATATTTATATTTCGATTTAGTTATTCTTCTTTCTCTCATTAGATTTCTATTAAGAGGTTAAGTGTTTTTATGTGAGTTTTTTTAATTAGAAGTAAATTTTAGTCAATGTTTTTAATCTTGTTTTAGATTTGTTTGATTTTTCCTATTAATGCTGTCTACATATGAAATATATATATAAATTAAAATTTTTATTTAAATCACTGCTTGAAAAGTAGCATAACTTGAAAATATTTTTTTTTCATAGTGAATCGCCAGTGAACTAGAGGTATGTTAAAGGAATTTTTAGTACTGTTTCAATTAAAGAATTAAACGTATGATTCAATTAAAATGAATTTATGAATTGAATAAATTCATACTTTTTGATAACTTTACGATTTCTTTAAACTCATTCAAAGTTTTTCTGTTAAAAGCAATGCAATAAACAATGAATTACTACTTTTAGCAGCAAAACTATGTAATAAGTGCACCGGCACAGCATCTCTTTTCACAAAAATGACACACAAAACAGCAGCGGAACCACAAAAGATCACTAATATATGAAATACAAGAAAAAAATAAAGATCCCAGACCTAATTTTGATAAACGCTTTTTAAAATTTGTTATTTTTAACTTTTCCCAAAATGTATTTCAAATGTTAATTGTTTGACAAAAGTTTTCAATTATTTAAATCAATAGTTGGAAGATTTATTTCTAAAAGTTCTGCAATCAAGACTACGCTTCTGGTGATAGAGATCCCCATTGAATAGTCTGCTCTAAATTGAGTTTAAACATAGCTGAAGGCTTCCAAAAATACGTGATACAGGAATGAGAATTAACTGAAAAATATCATTTCCAGCCATAAGCTGTTGAG
>JAQGCH010000696.1:0-20382 GCA_034699485.1 Nanhermannia elegantula | reverse complement strand
CAAATTTGACTTTATGTCTTTAGGGCCTAAAGAAAAAGGCGTATTCTTGACCCCTTCCCATTAGTTTACAATTATTTCCAAATAAAAAAGACCACTGCAATAATGATCTTTAACGTGTTTTAAGCTTCATTGTTAATTTGCTCATTTAAGTTAATTTGAGTTAAAGTTTTTAAAAATTCAAATCATTTGAGTTTAAGTTTTAGTGTTTGCCAAATTTCATTTATTTAAGTTGAAGTTAAAGTTAAAGTTTAAATTTTAAATGTATTTGAGTTTAGATTTAAGTTTCATAAAATAATTAATTTGAGTTTAAGTTAACTTTAGCTCAAACTCAAATATTTGAGTTAACTCAATAAGCACTAATTGTAACTAGTGTTGGATCTATTCCTAAATTCTATTTTTATACCTATTCCAGTTCCGAATATTTTTTAATCTCTATTCTATTCCTATTCCAGTTCCAAGAATAGGGATAGGAATAAAAATTATTAATTTCTATTCCTATTCCAAGTGATGCTAAACGCTCGAAAACCTGACACTCGAGCGCGAGCACGCTCGACGAGCTCTAAGTCTTAATACAGTATGAATTTTTTTAACAAACCTTTAATTTTTTGCAAAAAAATCATTTAATTTTTTGTATATATTTATGAATTATTCTGTTTTAAAAGTTGAGATTGAATGAGTGTAGAAAAAAGTCTATTGGAGTTAAAACTCGATAGTTTTATAATACAATTTTTTGAAAATAGTATATATTCATTAATTTAAATGACTTGACTCTTGGTAAAGCCTCTTCAAAAACGAGCACCTAGCATTTCATTTTGACCAAGTGCTCTCGCCTTTTTTCCTCTGAGGGCGAGCGTCAACATCGTTACCTTTTCCTGAATTCAATTTCTATTTCTATTCTATTCTATACAACACTAATTGTAACTATTATTGTAAGTTAAGAACTATCTGAACAAACAATAGGATGTCTACTTATCCTTCACTGAACTTTCCTAAACCAAATACTAGATATAAACGACATAAATAAAATTGCAAATAATTATAATATAAATTATGAAATTAAATAAAGTTTATTCGCTTACAATCTTTAACCTAAAGTAATTGTAAAATTTTATCACTAAAACTACTGTATGAGTTCATTTATTTAAGTCAATTATTCATTTTTGGGGCTTTATTCATAAGTAATGACATTTGTGTTCAATAGAATGACAGTTAAAGTTCACGCGTTTTGAGCAAATAGTTTCCAAATTATAATCAGTATTAGCTTTGTATTTAAATATATTCTTTAAGAAATTCTCAGTCAAGACATATATTTAATATATCAAATGTTTTCAATTATTTTTATTTAATACTCTTTTATCATTTAAAATAAAGCTTAAGTTTTATCAGAAAATAAAGATTCACATGAAAAACAAAACCTTTAAATATTTGACAGTATATCTGATATGAAAAGTTTAAAATCTGTACATTTTAACGAATGCCAAAAGACTAGGATTTATGGTTTTCATGTGACAGAGAATGCAACACAAAATTAGAGCCTTTGAGAGCTGTTACATCTTTTTGGTAACGTTTAAGCAAACAGTTTATTATTAACAATAATAGTTATTTATTTAGCTAAGTATAGACACTAACCTGTACTGAATTGTCACGAAATTTTGTTGGTTTGGGCACTGATTTTAACTTTATTACTAGTAAAGAGCATTGGTCCGAAATCTTGAGCTTCAAGCTCGAGCTTTTTAATGCAGCTCTCAATTCTTGATCTTTGACTGCATTTCTGAGATTATTTTTTAAATTCTAAGGTTAAAAGTTATATAAACAATTATTTTTGAAAACAATAATTCATAATTCAGGAATAAATTTCACCATTCAATTTGATAGAAGCTGTAATTCGATACTTATTTTGCAAACAAATGAGAAGCAGTTTAATATTCAATATTATTTTACAGTTAATGCAGTTTTTGTTTTATTCTGAGCTTGAGCTTCAGCCTGAGCTGCTCTTCTATCTCATAGCCCGAGCTTATAAGCTCAAAGACAGACAGCCAAAATTGAGCTAAGCTTATGCTCTTCACTATTTATTACTATAAAATGAAACACAAATATTGACATTTCGTCCATTCAGTTAAAGGCATTACTATTTAGAAAACTTATAAATTAATAACATATTTATTTACGTATTGATTATGTCCTTAAAATGGTATCACATCAAAAGGTCGAAAACATAAAGGTCGAAAACAAAATGGTCGAAACAAAAAGGTCGAAAATAAAAAGGTCGAATGTGAAAATGGTCGAATACAAAAAGGTCGAAATTATTTTTAAAATTCGAGATAATTTATACCTTAGTCTTTACTTTGAATTTTTCAATATATGTCCATATGTATACATTGGCGCCCTGTTAACATTTTATGAATTTTTTTAATTCTAAGCCCAACTGCAGTCTGATTTTTATTAAATATTTCAATTAACTTTCAATTATACTTATATATTAAAAATAAAATTAAAATGGACGATTTTTACTTTTGCTATTAAAAGCATAAAATGAATAAAATTTTGGCGCGAAAACGCTTCTGAGGAAAATTCTCTTAAAACTGATCAGTTTTTATAGTCCCCCTTAAAATTCCTATTTATGTTAGTTTTAAATAATAGAATTATATAAATGAATAAATCGGTTGCACTAATAGATGTTATAGTGAAACAATTCCTCCATAATTGTATATCAAATTATTGAAATCAGTCTTTAATTTTTCGATATATACAGTACGAGGAGATTTAGATGGGATTATCTCTAATATTGTTTCATTTGAAAATGATTTTATATATGAATTGAAATTGAAATTCAAAACACTTTATTGGGTTAGGTTTAGGGGGAAAAATTATAATTTCGACCATTTTGTTTTCGACCTTTTGACATGGAACCCCTTAAAATATAGTTTGCATTTTTCAAATGCAAGCACTATCGGCAGAAAAAGTATTTGGCGATACATTTTAGCGCTCATGAAATAGAGAGATTACTTTAAAATCTAACTTTCATAAAAAGTATGAGTAATTAAAGTGAAACACACAACGCGAGGTACGATCACCACCACTATTCTGAGTAATTATAAAGTACAAAATCTGTTTCATATGTTAATTTTATAAATAAACTATTTTTTTAATGTATCCCTTAATTAATATATAGCAGAGCTTTCCATGAGGCGGCCCACGAAGCAAATATTTTTGGCTCGTGGGAACTTTTAAAATTAATATAAAATATTTTTAAAATTTAAATTAAATATAAGTTGGTTCGGTAATTCTCTTGACTTGAAAGTATAGTAAATTTTTAGCTTTAATAAAGGGTTGAAAGATCTACTGCAATATTTTCAAGTAATCATTTTAACATCCATGCAAATTAAACACCAGTATACTATTGTTTATGCTCAATGTAGTTTATTAGTAAAATTCCCTCAGCGTCTAGAAAATTGTAGCAAAAACCTTGAAAAAGATGATTTTTCACTCGATTTCTTTAAGGGCTTAGAACCGCTGGACTAACGCTTTTCAAACTGGGGGACATGGGATGAAAAAAATTAACATTAGCCTCTATGGAAAGGGGCTGCCGATTGTTTACTTTTACATTGAAATTCGTCTAAGGTGGCCACGGAACAAAAAAATTTGAAAACCTATGCGCTAGACAACCACTTCTTCCTGGGGAGCATTGAATAGAGATCATAAGGTTTGATACAGGCGTTTTCCCCCGTTATCAATAGCACAAAAAATTCTTTTGAATACCTGTTCAAATCGTTCATTAAAAATTTTCTGAACATTTTTGGCACATACCTGCAAACCTCTTGGAAACCTATGGTTCCATTTAAAGAATTTTCAAAACTATAAGAATGTTAATGTCTATGATTGTGGCTATTTGTTTAGCTGACAGCCTCTATCAGTCTTGCGGATTAAAGGACATAGAGACCAACAGATTAAGATAACCCTACCATAAATAAGACCACACTTATGGCTGGCATTGTCTTTTTAAATTTCAGCAACCCAATGCTTCATAATGGAATAGTAAGAGGTATAATTCGTGTATAGATTTATTATGTGACTATGAATTTCTGACACGAATTTTTTTCTAATTCAAAAAATTTTTTAATCTTCAAAAATAATTTACAAATATCCTACCTTGCTTTATTTGATTAAGTGTTACAAAAATTGTGTGAGTCAAAATGGTTTTCATATAGCGTTTAGTTTAACAAATACTTTTGCTCCCTATAGTACTTCTAATGTGTAAATTATATGCTATAACTAGTGAATTCGTTTTTTCGGCTTATTGTGAGAGTCATTTTCAGCGTTAATATACGACGCAAGCGATAAACCGATAGAATTATTGAAAATTCGTCGTCAATATTAGGCACAAGATGTATACAAAATATCTAGTTTTGGACTCTATCAGATGTGTGTATCAATTACAATATATTACATTCACATTAATGCAACGCAAATATACACTTACAGTTTTCCGTTTACTAACAACTTCTCGTAAAATTATGGGATGAACTTTTGGAGTTTTAATAATCTTACTAAAAAACGTCCTATATTTCGTTTAAACTTCGTATTGCGTCTAAAGAACATTTAAAAATTGGACAAAATTCGGCAAAATTCGGCATAAGCAGGAAAACAAATTTACTTGTTATAACCAGAGAAAGTATTTTTGGTTACAAAAATGTTATTTTTTAGTAGTTTTATAAAATTGCATATAAAGGTATATTAATTAAAGCATTTTTTAATTTGTTTTACATTAGTTATTTTGGTAGATTTCCTGTTCCTTTATTGAGAATAAACTCCAAATAGACAATTAAACGAACAAAAACTATTTCCTATTCTTGATTACACATTTTTAAAAAATTCATTTTATCAAAACTTCTTAATCATTATATAAAAGTTTTAATGTAAAACTTGCGCTAAGCTATAATTTATGGCAAGAAAAGTAAATTTTTCAAAAGTTTAATGGTAACAATTTTTTACGGGTGGTTTTGGTGGAATAAAATTTGTTGAAAGTGACTCTTAAAGTTTATATGTATTAATGGCATTGGAATCTATGTTCTAAATGCAAAGCAAGAATTGAAATTTAAACAAAAAAAAATTTTCTGTTTATAACTTATATCATAGAGTAATACATTAGTTAGTGTTCATATAATTTTTGTACTTCAAGTAAGTGTATAATAAAATTATAACAGATTAAAAATAATTGTATATTTATTTAAACATAAAGTTGAATAAAGCCATCTGAGCCCATACTCGAGGGCTAAATTGCAATTGTTGATGCTTCATTGCATAATCATATAAAATAATGTTTATTTATAAGTCTTTTCAATTTCAAACTTAATTAAAGTAAAGTTTATTCTATTAAATAAAAATAATTGATTGACTGGCGATTATATCTCATGAATTAAAGACTGAACTAACTTTAGTTTGCAATCGAAGATCAGAGCTTCATAAATATGAAATCATATCGATATGAAAAGAAAGCAAAATTTGTTACAGAAGTAGCACTTCAGTACATGTCGACACTGTCCATAACTAATATAACTGGTAATCTATTATTTTTTGGACAGTTGTCTCAGTAGCAAATAGAAAACTTTTCTATTGATAGCAGTAATTCATATTACAATAGAGAGTATGTTTTGCCTATAAATCTTGGTATTCTTTGTGAAACAAAGTTTGTAAATATTATGTTATAAAGACGTGATTCGTTATGAACCTATAAAACTATAAGCAATCAATGACAAACTGCTGAGACTATAATTACTTAAGGAAGTGAGAATCACATATCGACGGTTTTTCTAGCACTCAATCTTCAGGTTTCTCTACTATCAGTATTCCAGGGAATGAAAATGCAATCATTTCTCATTGCATTCGCGACAATAAAAAGCATTAAGGGGTAAACAATTCGTTAATATATTGACGAAAAAACTAACAAAGAATTGATTATCAGATGACTTTGAATAGTGAGCGGTTTCTAAATTGATTTGTTTCAATCCAAAAATTTTCGTCATGAAAGTTGAAATTTTAAATTTAAATATCAATCATTTGTTTAATTATTATCATATAAAACGATTTATGAAATAATTTTAAATTAATTATAATTTTTGTTAACAATTGACCCTAAATTGAACTCTAGTAATGTGAGCTCATCTGAAAAATGTTTAAACATTTATCCGAAGAGTTGATAATTTATTAACGCAAAAAAGTATTCACTTTATTACACTTTGACAGTAAATCCCGAGGAATTGCTAAATATGATGGTAAGAGAGCAGTAAACCACTATTAAGCTGATAGGAGAATGATTTCACGAGAACATTTGAAAACTACAGATAATTTGAAAGAAAGTATTAGTACATACAGTTTGTATTCAACTAAAACACCTCATAATAGGTTTACTAAATCTGACAAATTATAGCGGTCTAAGTCGGGAATAGCATTTCCCGTTTGATAGAACCACTATTAACACTCAGCAACTGATAACCATTAGAAGCTCTGGCACTACAATAATATCCATCTCGTATTGATATGTCTTATTTCAAAATAAGAAACGAACTATCAGTGGATTTGAAGACAGACAAAAGACATGTGAGACTAAGAAAGTGCTGTATGAGATCGAGAGCGTTGCGAAGATTGTGTATTTGCTCGTATAAAACAAGTGCTCTTCAATTCAAAAGTCTTTAACAAAGTTTTGCTATAATTTTTGGTCATATATTGGGATTATTTTTGTTCGCCAATTGATAAACAAAATGCAATTCAAATGATTAAAAGGATTTAAAAAATAAAATTTTATGAATCCGTTGTATTATGTTATACGGTATGACAATTAAGTGTTATAAAGGGCAACAGTGCTAAGCATGCAGTACTGGCTTGTGTCAAATGAGAACTTTTGGATGCCTGAAACATAGCACACAATGGAAAGCGAGTGTCAGCTTAGTTAAAGCAATTGTAACGAAGGAGTCATGTACTCATGTTATCATTTCTTACAAATTGAACGTGAGATTCAATAAGAATAAGAAAAAAATAGCAGATGCTATGTATAAATATATGAATGTGAATGTGTAGCAAAATATCAGTAATGGCAAAGTTAAAGAAACTTTGTTATTAGTGATACTTTAGAGATGAACTGCGTTTGTGTTTGACAGATAGCTTTATTATCTACCTTACGAATAATACTCCACTTACACGACTGGCAAGAGAAAAAAGTATACTTATGTGGAGGAGAAAAGAACAGACCAGTGTCATGGGAACAAGTCATGAATCGCTTTATGGCGAAAGCTGAGGATAACTTTGGTTAATGGAGAAAATTTCTTTCATTCTCACCTGTAATTATTAAGATGTGGTGAAACTAATATCCATTTTGCTCACTCAGCACTATCTCACCCAAAATGCATATCAAATATTCAAAACTTCATCAAATCACTCAAATGTAAAATTTCGTTCGTTAAAACACAATATTAACCATAATTATAGTTTTCTATTATTATTTTCATTAATTTGTTTTATATTAAATTTAGTTTTGAATATATTAAGCACAACATTAGAGTTCTGTTAAGCCATAAATATCAGCAAAAACTTTTTCTCTCGCAATACAAATTAGAACATAAGGCAATTTTTATGTATGAATACTATTTTTAATTATATTAAGGTTAATGTTACTCTACTTGTAATATAAAATATTCACATGAGAAAAGTTGGTAAGAGTTAAAAATTGAAGTCCGATATGAAGTAGAGGCACATCAAAAATAAAAGCAATTCTAACGTTCATTCAGCTCCAACTGCAAGAACATACTCTTTTACAGAAACATAGCAGTAGTCTAGAACTGTGCCCAATAGACTGATTTGTGTAAGAACTGAATTTTGTGAAGCTTTATAACCTCTGTTACACCTGCGCCTAAACTTATTGATATAATGTTAAGTCTTTATAAGCATTAGATCTATAGATATTTATTCGATATATTGCTTCTCTCTTAGTGTTATTACCAGAATAACAGTTGTAGTCTCTGTTATCTTTCTCTTAATTATAAACCGTTTCCATTTATAACTCTATTGATTAATTAAACTATTAAAATAGAGTACACTTCAAATTTTTCTTTATAATGAGATACACTTTAACTCACTGTAAAAAATAGATTTGTTTGATAGAAAATTATTTGTATCCAAATAGAAAAACTAGTTTTTAATGAATCAATTAGAGAAAGAATACAGCAATTCTCGGAATATAAGTCTAAATAATAAATTATTAGTTTTCAAAGGAAGAGATAATTTAATTATAGAGTTATGAATTGACTTAAGACTAATTCTTGAAAGTTTTATAAACGAATTTTAATAAATTGTTACACAAGATATAAGTTTATATTAAATTACTTTTATTAAACTCGTCTAAATTTTAAATACGGTATAATTAATTGGAGATTAAATTGTTTATTGATTCAAAAGAGCTTTAATTAGTATATCTTACACATAACCACAGGTATATTAATGATATGTAAGTTTCTGGTTCTTTCTACTTAACATGTGGTAAAGTATTACAAAAACTCCATGATTACTGAGTTTTATGAACGCATCATAAAAAAATAATATTAACTTTTAGATCTCATTTAGATAAGTATTTAAACCAGAGGTTCAATTGAGACGAACCGAACCAGAGTCGAGAGTTTCAAAATTTTTTTAACATTTTTAAAAATTAATAAAAATGACGAATTAGTGAATTGAATAGCTAAAAAACAAAGTTCTAAACTATTTTTAAAATCTTTTTTAAATAGATCTTGAATATGATTGAATATTTGCCATATAAGTAAAAAATCAATATTCTATAATATTAAACATCTTAAAGAAATATGAAAATCAAGAAACAGTGCAATAGTTTGTTATAAAAATACTCAGTTGTTTAAGTTTTAAGAAGTTAAACACTAAAATTGCAGATCAATTTATTCTGGAATTCTATTGAATATTTATTCATAAACTTAAAAAAATTATTTGATATATGGGTTTCTTTTATTAAATATTCGATTAACTCTATGGATCAATATTTTTGAGCCTTTCAATCAATTCAAATAAATATACGATTCAATCAGCTTATAATAAAATAGTTTTTCTCACAGTTGCGTGAGCGACCTTTACTACGGAAATTACTTCCCGTAAACAGTAAATAACCCTGGAAATCAAAATTCTGATTATTTTTATTTTTAAATCCTTTGTTAATATGTTTGACTATTTTATATATGGAATTAACAAAAGGGGTGACCACAAATGATGTCACGCTGAAAATGTCTATTTTCGGACTCCCTTCCTCCCTATGTCAAGCTTTGTCATAATTGGTTCTGATCCTGTCACCCCTCGTAAGCGTAACATCATTTGTGAATCACCCCAAAACACATTTTTTCCTTGATTTCGAGTATTACCCCAAAAACAGAAGCCTCATTGCATTTTCGTGAAAAGTTGCAGAGTTTATGAATGACACACATGAGCATTGAGTGCGTACACACAGAAACACTGACTGGACTTTCATATAATATATTTTTATTCAAACAATTCTTGAGAATAATCATGAGCAGGATTCGTCGGTGTGCACACCCCTTGGAAAGTTGAAAAACTAGGCCCCACGACTTTTTCTAAATTGTAAAAAATAGTCTATTAAATCCAATAAAACCCCTAGAATTTCGAAATTTTTCAGACTTACACCCCTGACGCGAAGGAATCTGCAAAACTTAAGATATTCTTACTTTACTTTACTGGATGATAATTTTTTTATGTTTTCTTTTATTTAGAGACTATTCAAATAAAAAGTCAAAACTAAATTTTATTATAAAGTTAAACTTTTGACTAATTAACATTTAAATAGAGAGCTCATGCAGATTATGGTTAACTGCAATTTTTCTTTGAACTAATTTAGCGATTTTTCTCAAAAACAAGATTTAATTTACTGTACTTACTGTAATTCGCATTTAAATAAAATAATGAATAAATAAATAATTTCTTAGGTTTACGAAGACAGACACGAAGGGTTAGTCATATAATTCAAATTTTAATACAAGATGACATTTCATATAATTAACATACAAATAGCGTCTATATTACTTCCATCTTAACTTCCTAATGATAATCCGTTGAAAGTTTAACATTCAGTGATGTTCTGAACGTGTAACTAAACTTAAACAGAACTTTAATACAAAAACAGTTACTACAGACAACTCCAGTTTATAGGAAACATTTTATTCTGCAATAAGTAAATATTTACAAAATGAATAGAATTATTTTATAAAATATTTTTACCATAATGTATAAATTTATTTGAAGGCTCTTATTAATATTTTTGGCTTTATTTGTGCTCAATTCTTGTTATAACTATAGGTTTTTAATACATCAAAATCAGAATCAAATGTATATTTGACAAAATCATATATGTATCATAAAATTCAATTATTAGATTTAGACGGAGCACATCAACTACATCTGGACATTAAGTTTAATCTAATATAAGGACACATTCATTTGCCGCTTAAGATTCATGTACTTTAAACTGTACTGTATTATAAATAGCACTAAATCATGAAAAAGTAAAATAACATAAAAATCTGTTAATTAAAAATCTTCAAAAATAACTTTGATTTATGAAGTTTGGAAAACTTTGCTGATTTGTATAACACTTTAATTTTGAGAATATATTTACAGATAAAATAAATTTATGTCTTTCCAAAAAATATTTGAAATAAATATTAATTAAAATTAATATAAATTTTATATCAAATTTTCAAACGAATATTCTACAGATTTATTCTGAATTTTAATTTAGTGAATAAATCATAGAAAATAATAGATGTAATACTCATTTTGATAAATTTATTGAAGTGGAAAACCCCAAAAAGCCAACCAAATGCTAATCTAATCTTCAACTTTCAATATATTGCATTTATTAATATTTAATTTCAAGATATAATGTTTTGAAATTACATATATTATAAGCTAATCTTATAATACACTGTAAATAAATAGATGCTATTAAAGGCTTACATGTTAGATAATGCGCCTAATATTCAACATTGAAGCGCTTAACATTAAAAATGAGCCTTTGCCAAGTTCAAAAGCTTTAGTAAAATCAAAAAATGGTGCACTCAGTCAAAACTCAACCTTTTTCTTAGACATTTTAAAAAATTTCACTCCAAAAATATTCTAATATTAAAGTTTTTCGAAACGTATCATTGAGATGTGCAAACTCAGGTTATTTAAACATTTTTTGAACAGCTTTATTTAGACAAATGACATAAATAATCAATTAATTAATACTTCCATAAACCAAAAAAATCAAAATCAAGACCAACGTATACTTTTTCATTTCTCCAAAATCCTGAAGGGTCAGAAGTCTACTAGTATATGGACTGTTTTTGTCAGTTAATTATAAGTTTTTCTATTGTATTTACTCTCAAAGTTATCAATAAAATCATATCTAAAACTATTTTTAAAATTTTTTTTAAATCTGTGAATTTAGTTTAACACAAATGTATAGTAGATTGTAGTTAACAAGTCATTTATATAAGTATGCAATAAATTTTAATAAATGTAATCAATTAACAAAAATGATTAAAATCTCAAAATAAATATCTCTTAAATGATTTAAAAATTAAAATCTAAAAATTTGTGTCACTATCTATCACTCAATGGCTAAAAACTATTAAATTATTTATATTTAATTGGTTTTCAATAATAATTTGTTTCTCAATTTTATGCCACACCGTATTATTTAGTGTTTTCTATTTAACTTAAATTAATGTCTTTGTCTTATTTGATCGATCAGTACGTTGACGAAAACAATATAGCTTTTGATAAATATTGCTTAAAATGCTTAACTCTAATATTTATATTTCAAGTAATATTTCCTGAATTTGATATTTTTATATAAGTGTAATGTTCTTGCATTTTGCAGTCTTTGCACTTTTTTATTGGTTTTTTGCGTTTCAAGTTTATTATGGCATTAAAATAAGTTGTTGAGATATTTTTGCTGATTTGTTTGTTTCACCTGGTTGTGGATCTGATGTCTACATTTAAATCAAAAATTGTATATTTCTTCTTATCTGCAATTGTGTGATAAATAAAATTACATAAATAATAATCAGTAAATTTATACCATATTCTATAGATATTAAACTTAAAATCATACATATCAGGTGAGTGCCGTAGCCAGCAATGGACCAGTGGCACCAAACATTTTCAGACATTTAAATGTAGGTCTGTAGCAATTTTAAAAATTATCAATATCTTTCGACTACAGAATGCAATACCAGTACAAAACTTATATAAAAAATTCCAAATTCAGGAAATATTACTTAAAATTAAAGGTGCAAATGGTTTGGGTTCATTTTGGGTAAATATTAAAACTTTGTAGTTGGTTTGACTTTTGTCAACCCGAACCCATTTAATGCGCATTTTGGTCAGATTTTAAAGCAAGAATTTATACTGAAATTATAATTTGAATAAATTAAACTGAAAACTAATATATTTTGATATTTTGAAACCTGTTTAAAGCCTGTCCCCTGTGTAAAACTTCACAAATTTGTAATTTTCGAATAAAAAATTTATTGAAATTGATTATAGTCTTCTGGGTCGGGTTGTGTTTGGGTTGACTGAAAATGTTTCAGTTTGGGCTGGTTTGGATCAAAGCCTTAAAGGTTTGGGTTGGTTTGGTTTGGGTCGCAAAAGTACGAACTAGTTGCATCTTTACTTCAAATATAAATATTAGAGTTAAGCATTTTAAGCAATATTTATCAAAAGTGATATTGTTTTCATGAACCTACAGATCAATGAAAATAAGACAGACATTATCATTAAACTTTTTTTAATGAAGCATATGTTTTGATTTTTATATAATGGATTAAAAATTGCGGCTCCAACCAAAAATTCCTGGCTACGGCTGTGCATCAGGTATTAATGATCTGACACGTGAGTTCACTGCGAGTCAATTAGTCGATAAAAGATATATTTTATTATTCAATTTCTTTTTAAATTATGATTAAACCATTTACCGGTATTTATTTTCTTAATTGAAATATGAAGACATGCTGTGAAGTGAATAAAAAGTGAGGATCTGTGAAAAGTGAAGAAATTAAGACTTGTTATAGTAAACATATTGGGGTCATAGACGATTCACCGACAACCAATTCACCGACAGTAAATTAATTTTTTAATTTTTCTCGTATTTTAAGTCGGATTTGAGTAGAATTAGACTCGATTTATATGTAAATTTGACCGAAATTTCTGAATATAAACGTGCATTTTGTCTAAAACTAACAGTTTTTTATATTTTTATGAAAATAAAAAGATTTCTATGTAAAAATTGATTTAAAGATAAATATCTTAAAAAGTATTAGTTTTAGTCAAAAAACTCTTTCAAATTCGGAATTCTTAGTTTAATATACACATAAATCGATTCTAATTTTACTCTAATCCGACTTAAGAAACGAGAAAAATGTAAAAGTTTTTGCCGGTGAATTGGTTGTCGGTAAATCGTGGCACAACATATTGTGTTGCTGTGTAGGCTCCAAATTAGAATAAGAACTTTGTTCGAGTTTTCGAAGAGAAAAAAATCATATTTGAGGAAAACCAAAGACATGAGTTCAAGTCTTTTTACTTTTTTGAACTAAATATTTAATATTCTTTTAATTGTTTATAGAATTAATTGGTTCTTAGTTTTTAAAATATTTAAAATCCTGTTTCCATTATTTATACACATATCATGATTTCCAATGTAGTATTAAATAACCTTATTTTCATTCTCTGATAATACTTATGACAACAACTGATAACTTTCTAAACAGACCTATGTGTAAAGATTTTATATAATATCTTGTTATAATACTTTTTTCATAAACTAAATGTTAATTTATTTTTATAGTATAGTAAAACGTGAACTTAGGATCTGATGAGCTGATCATCTGTTTTGTTAGTGACAGAATTACAACAGCAAATATAACTTTACCAGATATCAGCTTAATTGTTGTTTAATTCAATAAATAGACCTTTTTTTATTCAACTCATAACTCTTTATTCAGCTATTTTGAGCTATAGTGACACCAGAAAAGGCAATTCTATTGAAAATATAACACAAATACCAATTAGTTTAAAACAAAGTCTCGTAAAAAGCTATTAACTTGAAAAATACTTAAATTATGTGGTGATAACACTAAATATGAGCATTTCCTAAATTAGTCACTTTATTACTTGACGAACATTTTTATATTCATTTTATTCCAGTGTTTTGAAAAGGATTAGAAGGCGTTGATAGGGTTTGTATTAACCATTATTATGATAAACAATAAAACTTTAAATAACGCATTTTGAAAATAATAATTAGCATAAATCGAAAATGACATTAATATAATAAGCAACAAATTAGATTCAACCGTCTGAATGACTGTTATGTTAAATCATGCAAATGCTGTTTTATGACTTCATTTGCATAAAATATAATAATAATAAATGCGATTCTTGATTATCTCATTACAAATAGAGATGATTTACACTCAAAATCCGATTATTGATCTGTTAGCGTGAAATTTTGTTTACTCTGGATTGTGATAACCAGATATTAGCACATCATATAAAATATGAGCTAACAATGAGAATTTATTAACATTGCACAGCATATGCTGCAAAACTTTGTCTTTTGTTATATTAAATCAATTTGAACTCAAAATGAAGTTTGTTTTGAAAATCGTGTTTAATGTTAATCCTGTATAAAGGTATAACAGTACTGCACTGTAACAGTACTAGCAATCTGTTAGTAATGTGTGATGTGATGAACAGGTGATCAAAAGTGTTGCTATATTTAACATTTATTAGATTAATGCTATTCCTCTTTTTTCATGTCTCTAATATCTAAGTCAACAACAAGTAAGCGTTCAAATGTCACTAAAAATTTATTTGACTGTTAAATATGATCAAAATTTAAGCCAACATTAGTTTATTAAAGAAGCTGTTGTTTATGTCATGTTCACTATATGTCTTAACTTAAGAACTAATATCATATCAAAGATGTCACAATAGATAACAGTAAACAATGAGAGCTAAACATTATTAAAGGCAAACAAAATGCTTAACAAAATGCTTAACAAAATGCTTAACAAAACTTCACAACAAGATAGTTATTAAGCATTTTATTAAATCTAATAACAAACAGTAATGTTCTGTTTTGCCATTGCATTAATTCTACAAATTTTTATTTATATTTTATGCCAATTCATTAATTTGCATAATTAATGTCCACTGATTAGTAAAAGCTTTTATCTCAGAATGAAGTGTATTCTAGACTTAATTGAATAAAATACATAACTTAATGAGTAAATCCGTTCTCAGGAATAATTCATAAGTGAAAAGAATTAGTCGTCTTTTATTATGGTAGAAAACTTTTAAATATTATCGATTCTTGTGCTCAAAAGAATTCAACTTTTTTATCTATAATCGATTCCCAAATATATTGAACAAATTTTGATAACTAGATCATCATTATATGAAACTAAGGAATATTCTCAGTCTTTTCAGTATATTTTCTGATTTGGGTGTGTCTGACGTAATCCTCATTGACCATAATGTTGGTTCAATCATGTATATGGACTCTGAAGACAATCTTTGTCATTATACTTAGAATTAAACTCAATTAGTATTAAATCTCTACTCTTAACGATCTGGTGATAGCCTATTATAGCAAAGGAAATCAAATCAAAGAGAAATCTTTTCCTTAAAGGATTTAAAGAACATTTTAAAAGGCTGTGCGAAAGTTAATCCATTGAATCTCAATCTACTGAATGCTTGTTTAACTAGTAATGCCCTTAAAGCAAACTCTACCTCATTTAATATTTAGGAAAAGCTATTTTTAATAATTTAATAAAGTTTTATCAAATATTTTAATCAAATAACATTTCAAATCAAACAATTTTAACATTTAATTTTGATACATATTTTACTCAAAATATTTAAATTATATTATCTTTGTTTAAAATATTTAACATTCAATGACTTATTAAAAATTATTTAAAAAATTAAAGCTGTTGCATAATTAATTAGTTTTTAATTATAATTTGTATGAGTATTTTATGCCACACTTTTTATTGAATTTTGATATGCACTGAATTATTGTTTAGACTAGAGTTGGTTTCAGTTCCGAAAATTGAAACTGAAATGAGTTCCAAAACTCAAACTCAAACTCAAAAGTGAAAATGAAACTCAAAGAGAAACACATCGTTAAACACACCCTATCTTAGAACTAGTTTTTAGTGTTTTTACCAGCAGTGTTCCTCAGGCTCGGCTCAAGACTCAGAGTTTAAGGTCAGGCTCAGGCTCAGCCTGAACGAGCCTCTGAGCCTGAAAGCTATGTAAATTATATATCAGGAAAAGAGTAAACATTTTCTAAGTTTAAGTTTTCATAAATATTACTGTATTTTATGAAATAATTAAGAAACGCAATAAACTTCAAAATTGTCTATTTAGGCATCAAATATGTTCTGAATATATGCTCAGAGCTTAAATATGGCACAGCATTTAAATTCTGAGCAATAAAATTTTATGATTTTAATAACTCCAATACAAGGTAAGTCTCGAGGCTCAAGGGTATCAGGCTCAGCTCAGAGGCTCAGTTTCTTGTCATTTTGTCAGGCTCAGGCTCGCCACTGAGCCTGAAAAGCTCGAGCTTTGAGGAACACTGTTTAACAGTATACCTTATATTTTATCTTAAGAGCTTATAATTTATAATTTTTTCATTAATTAAAAACCTCTTAATTTCAATTAATTGTTAAATAAAATATTAGATTAAGTATAAAACTCATTGAATGTTAGAGTTCCTCTATTTATCACAAGCTTTCGATATGACGAATAATTATCCATTTATTTAACTTATGTATAGGTTTATTCAAAATATTTTTTAATTCAAATTTTAGACATAATTTAGCGCTGATTCAGTTCCGAGAACTGAAACTCGAATTTCTCCAAAACTGAAACAACAGTAGTTTAGACTAAAATTTTTTTAATAGTCCTGTATTTTTCACTAATTTAAATTAGAGCTGTTCTTAAAAAAATTGGGGTATACTTTGTTGTAATGGTATTAAAACAGTGTTTCGGTTAATTAAGTTCTCTCTTTTAAAAGACTAATGATGGCCTCAATAATGCTTTGTTTGATCTGAGATTAAATGAGCTTAAAATTACTGATTAGCAAATCAACAATGCATTTGTGCTAAAGAGAGCTTAAGCTTACAATAATTGCAATTTAGATTTTATCTCAACAATTATCTAAAGTCAATTTTAGCACTAATATAAAACATTTCGTCTAATAAGTTAATCGATGTTCACATTGATCACAATAGAAACCAAATTTTATTAATCAAATCCAAACCAAATGTCAATGAAGTATAAATGAAGAATGCGTTCGCACTGTATTTTATTGGTACTTCACTACAATAATATTTAAGTGCAATTTAATTTTTCAGGTATTCGTATAATTTCTATTTTCCAAATGAATTTCATTGAAGTATTCAAATTAAGTTCATTAATTAATTTGAATTCCATGAATGGAGTGGTGTGAACATAGATTTATGTATAATTTTAATTCATCAAAGGTCTAGTCATCCAATATTGCAGACAAAATATAGAAATATTCTCAGAAATATTAAATTTTATTTTGAATTAAAGCTAACAATTACATTAAAAATCAATAGCATTATCTATATATTGAGCTTTAGATATGACTTAAGACGTTTCACCTGATTCTCAATAAAAAAAATTAACTGAATCTTTAAGAATATATTGATTAAAATGTAGCACCATTTATATGCAAATTGTATTTTGTTCCAAACCATTTATTTAAAGTGAAACATTTAAGCCACACATATATACAAAGCGATACAAAGAATAGTTACTGCACTCAACTGATCTGTGCAGTGCTTGTCATTATATCAAAAAAGAGATGTTATTTTAGAAGTTTCAGCTATTATTCAAAAACAATAAGAAATTTGAATGCATTTACATCAGACCTATTTAATCCTTCTGAACATTCTTTAATAGTGATTAATATGCTTTCTTTCTCTCATTATAATTAACACAATTAGTTTATTGGATTTCCAATGAAATCCAATAATTTAAATCTTTATAAAATGAGTTTAGAGCGTAATATAATATTGAGATTTTAAGAAATACCACACGTTTTCATTAATATTTTACTTTTGGATGAGGTAATCAATAATTAGCATTAACTAAAGCATCAGTACTGTAGAGTCACATCATTTATCACAATAAATGCCGTCTATTTGTATTTCGGATGACTTCTAACAATTGTAAGTGAATTTTGCATTGATTTTGACATTCTTTCAGAGTCATCACTACTTATCTTTAGTTAGAAAATTAGGGAGAATACAAACCGATTGAATTAGAATAAAACTATACTTAATTAGTATAACAAACAATTGATTTTTTTAAGATAGGAATCCATAGAAATACCAATAGCGTTAAGTGATTAAATTGAATAAAATCAGAACAAAGCTTTTTCGGTTCATTTTATCAAGAGTTTCATTCAAGATAACAGAGGTTCCTTCATTACAGAGATTCAGACACTGCAAAATTTTTATTAATCAATAAATCAATAGAAAATTATGATTAAATTGCAAAATCAACAACAAAAAAGCAAATATTCAAACTATTTTGAACTTTTAAAGTTGTTATGAAATACATATATATACTATACTATACTATATATATATACAGTATATAGTTAGATAAAATATATTTGAAATTATTTTTTAAAATGCTTATTTGAATTTAGGTAAAAACCTTAATTTAATTATTAATCTTGAAGAATCTTCAACTCTCAGAAAAATGTACCTCTAGTTTAAGTCATTATAATTGCATAGAATATAAAATAACAAAAATAGAATAAATTTGAAGCTAATCTAAAAATTTGAAACTCTTTTGAAACTACACAAAAGAGCCATTATTATACAGTACCCGTATATTATAATATGGCTAAAGAGAGAATAATTTTTTCTCCAAGAATTTTGTTGATAAAGATTGAAGTATTTGATGAATACAATAGAATTTTCGCCTATTTTTATGAAAAAAATATTAAGTATCATAATGGGTATTATAGTGTATGCACTATTCTATTAGATTGAAGAATACCGATGATTATACTGTAGATATAATAATGAAATCTTGAAAAAGGTAAAAATGTCTATTAAACTATTTATTTATTGAAGCAAACGTGATGTGTTGGCTTAAACCTATATAATTTAGATGCATCTGTGCATTAACTGTGAATGACGCCTCCCTTTAAGAAAACTTAGTTATTGCCAATCCTTTTAATGAATACTTTTTGCCCTCTTTGACAAAATCTAATAATTTCTAACTTTTATCGCTAACTAAAGTAACATTAATTCCCTCTAAAACTTCTATCCTTTAAAAAGTTTCTAAAGCTTAACATTGAATGCTATGAATTAATTAATTTTGCTTTATCGCTAACATTAATTAATTGCAATTCTGTAACATTGCATTATTACTGAATAAGAGAAATTAGTTGAAAAGATTGAAAATTATGAGAAATAATTCAATTATTGTATTCATAGATTGCAAATCTATTTTTAATGAGATTACCCTAAAATATGTGGAATTAGTAACTGCTTTTACCTTTAATCTAACATTCTATGTACTGAAAGTTTAAATTTACTGTTAAAGAATTAGGTTAAAAGCTTATTGTATGGTTCAGGCACATAAAAATCAATGTATTACTTATGTAAAAATTTTTTGTATTTAAATAAGTTTAAAGTTTAGACTGGTAATACATACTCTCAATCCCAGTTTTTCAGCTTAATAGTTAGAATTGAGCATTGCTTCAGCATTCAAATCTATTGTAAACATGTAACTCAAATTTCAATGTAATAACCATTTATTATGAAAAAATATTATTATTTTTATTTAATAATAAAATACGTAATACTAATTACATCGAATAATCTTTTAAAATAATTATTCATTTTTAATCAATTTGAAATAGTCTACAATTATTGAAACATATTGAGAATTGAGAGCTTATTTGTAAAATAGGTAAATAAATACTTTTTAAATTACATGAACTCTTACATTAAAATAACGAAGAAATAAAACCTATAAAATATTTTTGGTATAAAACAATTATAATTTTGATGCATCCCCACTTAAAAAGGGTTATTTAATATTTTGAAAAAAATGTTTTGAGTGCTAGTATTAAAGATTTGCATAGAGTATTGTATTGATTTACAGCACATTAATCTTGTGCTTTCATCTCGTGAAGAACATTATTACCGGTATTATGTGTTTTAAAACTTCTATCATCATTAGCAAAGAACAATATGGACAGAATCA
>JAQGCH010000695.1:0-20385 GCA_034699485.1 Nanhermannia elegantula | reverse complement strand
AAAAATGAAGTTTTAAGTAAACGTTCGTTAACAATGAACTTATATTGTATGACATAAAATTGGGAAATTACTTGGTATACAGTTGTAACATACATAACATCAAGAATTATTGAGACATTAAAGAAATTAAAATTTTTTAGAGGCAATTAGTACTCAAAATAAGTCTATAATTTGTGAAATAGTAAATCCAATTCCGGATATCATAGACTTTGCTTTAAATAATTTTTTGAGATATTTAATTTCCTTTAATTTTTGTGAAATATATAAAATATGCCTTTATGTTACTTTAGACATATTTACATATTGTCTGTTTTGTTACTTATATTATTGCATATTTAATTTGTTAATTGTTACACACTTAATATATCTTATTGTATCAAATGTTCGTAATTTATACAATAAAGTGTTTAAAACTACACAGATAAAGCTGAATGTTAAGTAATAGTAGATTA
The DNA here is from genome assembly GCA_034699485.1 of Nanhermannia elegantula. Lineage (NCBI taxonomy): Eukaryota > Metazoa > Arthropoda > Arachnida > Sarcoptiformes > Nanhermanniidae > Nanhermannia > Nanhermannia elegantula. Next base: position 19,933 of record JAQGCH010000695.1, on the reverse strand, counting down.
GCATAAAATTAGGAGATAGTTTACTTTGCTCCACCATTGTTGACACTCACGCTAATTTAATGTGCTTTGCATAACGTCTAATATTTATAATTAAACATAAGTCTTATTAAATATATTTAATACCTAACCCAAAGTTATTTCAAATATATTAACTAAAGATAAGCCTTAAATCAAAACTATCATTGTTTGTCAACATTTTGACGGCGATGTACCGGACACATGTCCTTTGTTTTCGTGCAAACAATTGGCTCATAGCATAAATCCACCCCAACAATGGGCATAACCTGTAAAAATCTCATTCTATTTTTGAGCATTTATTGAATTTCCTAAAGAGTACGATATATTTAAAGTGCTTGTATTGACGTTTAGGTTAAGGTTGTATTACATTATAAATACAATTCTACCTTCACATTGAATAGTGATTATATTTAACCTTCAGATTTGACAATTACTTACGTATTTAAGTTAATATATGGCTAATATAATAGCCAGCAGCCAGCTTTCTTCAAAATTATACCAATAGAAGATTTATTTCAAAAAAAATTGTGAAATACTTGTAAAACTGTGATGAGACTGAATATTGATGAAGTGCTCAAATGATGCAGCTCTTCAATAGACGTCATTTATAATGTTTCATATTTTAAAATAAAGTCTCAGAAAAACTTATATGGCATAAAAATTGCAAAGATATTTGACATACAGTAGTAAAACATAACGAATTACTGATGACTTAAAGTTATTAACTTTTTTTAATTACAATCATTAAGCAAAATGAGATCACTATTAGTGGAATATCTACTGTATAATTGTAATTCATAATTAAGATTCTGAATACTTCGATAAATATGTTTTCTATTTCTGTTACACCTGACCTGTAGTGAGTGTTTAAGTAAAGTTAACTTTAATTAAAAATCACATTTTAAACATTTTGAATAAAGACGTCATAGAATAAACTTTTTTCAGTAGAATTTTATACAATTTATTTAAAATATCAAAGCTATCCTTCAATATGACATAAACCATACATCAAAAATTATGAATATCTGTATTGTATAAGTGAATATATTAATGCAATTAGAGGTCGGTATTTTCGAGAGCTATACTCCCGAGTTGTATCACATCACCAATATATGAACACCAGTTATAGAAAAACGAGAATAAGAGTCATACTTATAATGGAGTTAATATTTTTGAACTTTAATTATAAACTTCTACTGAAGATAATTTATTTTGTTATTCCCGGAGAAAGATTTCTGATAAATCGAAAGCGCTCGCAATTTATATCTGTTTATAAATACATTTTCACAAAGAAAAAGAGTTTTTATTCAACTCAAACAATAATAAATTCGATTCAATTCAATTAGGAGAGTCTCGACTGCACTCAATCAAGTGTAACAACTCTGGATCGAGACTCGAAAGTTTCAACTCTAGTGCCGACCTCTAATTGTTATTCAATAAAAATAAAGGTCACAAACACAGTAATTTCTGAAGAACTGCTAAAAGAAGTAAATAAGGAAATCAAAATACAGTAGTCTCTCGTTATAATGAACGACAATTGCGATAGAAATTGGTTCCTAATAACTAAAGTTAATTTTATAGGAAGTGACTCAAAAAATAAATTGAAAAGGATTTATTATTAATTTATTAAAATAAATGTAAAAAATAAGTGATTTTAGCTTAATTATAACTAAAGAGACATTTATAAACATTTTCATTTGTTTAATTCAACTAATTAATCAAATTAAAAGTAACTAATAGTCAGATAAAGTTGAATATTGTTCTCTCAATACTTTATCACTGATGTGGTACTTAAACTGTTAGATGAGTTGAGATTAAATTATTGTTTAACGCTATGTTAGTTAACAGGTTAATAAATTATAAAATTATCAACATATACAGTACAATTAAATCTACTGATTGTATTGCTTATTGTCAATCGATTTGCACTAAGTTCTAATCCAATCTGATTTATATTAAAAAGTTATTATTTTTATAGGCAAAGGCTATCTATTTCATAGCCTTAACAAATAACTTATTCAATTCATTATTTCGAGTCAAAACTGTTTATTGGACTTTATTTTACATCTGTTAATTAGCTGCACTTATAATAGTTATTAATTATTATAATAATTTTTATAACAGGAGTGATACGCGACTTAATTATATCGAGAGTCTCCTGTATTAGATTGATCTGAACCATTAAGTTATAAAAATAATTGCTGTTATTTGACAACAATAATGTTTATCAAAATAGATAAGTTGCAGGAAGAAGTATGTTCGAAGGATAAATCCAATTGCAAATTACGTAAATTAGTTTGTGTTTATTAGAGATACTAAAAATAGTCTTTTAGTTTTCAAGTTCATTGGGAAGCTTAAATTAAATTTAAAAATACAGGCAATCAAATAATTAACATTTTTTATTTAGCTTGTTTAAAATCATTTTTATTTGTGTTCCTGAGTTGAATATTCATCTGTTTAATCACCAATTCAAATGTTATTAAATAGATTTTTGTAAAAAGTGCTATATTTAGACCTGTGTTTTAAGCAGGATTTTCAGTTTGGGAGAGTATACATTCAAAAATCTAAGATATAGTATTTTTGAAAATTGCTACAGACCTATACTTAAATGTTTAAAAATCTTTGGGGGGCTATAGCTCCCCAGCGCGATGTTTGAGATATCATAAAATAGTTTCGATAAGCATTAATTAAGTTTTAATAGACCTATAGTTATATTTGCTTTACTTACATTAATTACACTTGTTTTGAAAATTACACAAAAAATTAAGAAAATTTCTGATCTAACAGATTAATTAAAACTCTGAATAATTTGTAACCATATGTAACAATATTTGCTATGCCCTGTCTTTTCCAGAAAGTAAAGTATTAAATATAATAAAACACAATTAATTATAATAGCATTAAATGCAATACTTCTCGAATTGAAGTGTTTTAAATAACCAAAAATAGTTAATTCTTTATGAATTAAATACTTAAGTAATCAAATCAGTTTCATTTCTGTCTGTATTTGTTGAAAGTTGATTTTTATTGAAAAAATTCAAGTTTATAAAAGCTGTTAATGTTGATAGACTTGTAAATGTATGAAACATGTATGAAATGTAATCACTTGTATGAAACATGTTTCTAAAGAAGCTTCTTATTTATTATTGCAATTTTGATTATTACAGTTCTCAATGGAATGTTTCATAATATTCTAATTAGTATTTATTATTCAAGGATTTCAGGTAAGTAACTGATACTTGTTTTATATGTATGAATGTTAAGAAAAATTACTGTGAAATATTTTAATATTATTTAATATATATTTGGAGCAAATATAAAGGCCATCAATTTGAATAATACAAAATAAATTTGGCTCATATTACAAAACAATGGTTTTGTAAGTTTTGAAATATCATTCCCGCACATATTAAACAGATATGAATATTTTCAGTAGCGTTGCCAACCGTACCGGAATGGCCGGGACAGTGCCGGAATCGACCTCTGTGTCCCGGCAAAAGGAATGAGCCATTCAATGTATGCCCCGGAATAGAAAGAGATGGATCCCTCACTATAGGCCTTGATAACTGTTCCGTAAAATGTGTACCGGAATGTCCCGGAAAAAATTGATAAATATGGTGAAAGTCAAGGAATCACACACAGAAGAGTTGGCAACGCTAATTGTGATGTGAAAAGCATATCAGACGTAATTTCTTTACTATGCTCTCCTATGCTTTCTGATTTAAATTGAACTTGATTTTTATCGTTGATTGCTAAAGCATTTTGATTTTCAAATGTTATTGATATATTGTTTGATGATTGATCTGGTATTAAAGGCAGCTCTTCAGCATCATTCAAAATGGTTTTAGGGCAATTCATGACTCATCAAATGAAATTAGAGATACTAAATACAAATTGAAACGAAAAAATATTCTGTATTTAAAAATACATGTAACAAACAAAATGAATGGTTAATTCTTGCTTCAATATTTTATCTTCCCTTTAAAAACGAACCGAATTATATAGTAACCAATTATTAGTAATTATTTATAAATTTTATAGCATATATATATATTATAGATTATAAGGACATATATTTTAGACATTCAAAAATTATGAGAATTCACAATTTAAGGACATGTCCTTAAATGTCAGGTCTAAGGGTAATAAAGTTTTTAAACTCATTTCTTGTTTTTCGACATTCTTTTAAACTTTAGATTTATCTAAAATACTGGCGGGGGTTGTCTTGAAGACATGGAACCAATAGTTGCCATAAAAATACTTTGATTGAACTGTTGGTATCTTTGCAACTGTTGCTGTACTTGTAGTGTTAAATGTGTTGTTATTGTTGTGTTTGATTGCAATGATTCGAATAATGAGAAACACAATTAAGTCCGTTACACGTGTATTACACCGGAACATGTGTAGAGTTAGTCTTTTGTCTAAATTTTATTTGCATGTAATTACTTGTATTTGAATTAAACTTAAACTCACACTCAAATTAACTTAATTCTTCTCAAAACTTTAACTTAAATTAACTTAAATTGAAGTTAAAGTTTCAAACTTAAACTTAAACTCAAATAAATTCAAAATTTGAAACTCAAAAAGTATTAATATAGTGATTGCCAATGATCTAAAATAGGCTCAGGCTCTAAGGTTTTTGAGCCTATGCTCTTCAGACTCAGGCTCTTGGTTCAAGTAGAGCTGGGCCGGTGCCAGTAGTTATTGATGATAACCGGGTAACTACGAGTACTTACGGGTAGTTACAAGTAGTTAAGAGTATTGACAATTTATTAATGAATTAAACTTATATTTAGTTAATAAAGAATATTTGTTTTCAATGAATATCGATTTTCCTTAATTAATTTTAAAATTAAAAAATACTCAAAGCTAATTTGAATGAGCAGTACTCATCAGTAAATACGGGTACTCGTAACCCAATCAAGTAGTTGGCAATACGAGTAAATTAATGAGTACTCGTTAATTGACAATTGTGAGGGTAAATACTTGTGAGTACCGATAACTTTCCTGAAAGTAGTGGATTACCACTTTTTCTGGTACCTGCCCAGCCCTAGGTTCAGGTGTTGAGCTGAAAAATTCTCACAAAATTTCACATTAATCTATGAAATCATAAGTTGTTTTACTTTCAAAGTTTATTAATACAAAATTACTTTCCCAGTAAAAACTTACAAAAACACGTTTCTTATGTTTTATTTCAAGTAATTCAAAATTTTACTTTCATTTTACTCTAAATAGGCTCAAGCTCTGGTTCCAAGTATTTTGAGCCTAGGCTCGCAAGGCTCAGGCTCGAGGTTTTCGAGCCTATTTGTTCATTAGTAATTGCCTTTCATAGGCTATAATAGGCTTTGATTAAATGATTGCTTCAAACACAATGAGATACGGAAGGAATGACATCATTTTATTTATAATATCGATAGATAGCATAGATAATATATTAGTAAAATGTACTTTATAAAATTTTAGAATTTTTTTGTAACCCACCAAAAAACTCTTCCCGACCCATAGTTTGGGAACCGCTGATATACATAATGAAATTAAAGTTTTCAATACCTTAAAGCAGCATAAGGTAAATGTATGTCAAATTTTAATAAATTTACATATTTTTATTATTAATTGAGTATAAAAGATTTTGATTTTAAAACTTCAATAGTACTCTCTGTATTTAAAGTATGCCCTAATGGTATTCCATTAGTGAGTATCATAATTAGCAAATGTATATACAAATAAAATTAACAAATTTTGTTAAAAGAGCCTTTAAAATCTTTAAATTTGCTGACTTGAGCTCAAGCACCTCCAAAAATAGCATCGGACACGTTCAACACAGCTTATAGTCAAAAGTAATGCAAATTACAAAACTATATGCATATCATTAATTGTATTATTTCTGAATCATTTAAAAGTTTATTATTATTACAAAAACGTTACTTTTAATCCCAATTAACATTATATGCAATGAGTTATATTTTTACTTACAATTAATTTTACATTTTATAAAACATTAATATTTATCAAAATATTAATCAATAAATTCAATAACGAGGACTGTAAGTATGTGATGAATAGTTAGGCTCTTCTTCATAACTTGGAGAATAATCAACTTTGGGGCTGTGGGCAGAATAAGAAGCAGGCGGAGGATAATTAGAGCTGTAAGAATGCTTAGTAGGATACTCATCACTATGATATGCTTCATGAGTATGAGGATATGCTGACGGATGATGTGGTTTGGCTGAACTGTAGGCATATTCTGGTGGATATGTTGGAGGACTATAACTGCTATAAGTGTCCGGTTTATATGATGAGTGTGATGAAGAAGGATATGAATGTTTTGATTGAGGGTAAGCGTATTCGTAATTCGGTTTCTTATAGTATTCATCAATTGGATAATGAGATGACGGTTGCGGTTGATATAAGATTTGAGAATATTTAGAAGATTTTGGTTTATATTTTGAATATTCTGACTGATAAGTTGGAGGAGTGTAGGAATCGCTGTATTTTTTAGGTGTATATGATTCATAGTGTTTAGGCGGTGGAGCCTCATAACCATAGCTCAATGCAGGGTATGAGTTGGTGGCGATTGAATAAGCTTTAGGAGCGTAATGAGGTTCAGGCGGCAAATATGACAAAGTTTTTGGAATCTTTTTGTAATAACTTGAAACATAAGCAGCACTTTTCGGAGTTGAGTCCGTATACGTATCATGCGGTGGATATGTATGACTGTCGTATTCTAGAGGAGGATCATAAGTGTAATGTGCTGAAGGTGTTGTGTAATATCCATTCGATTGCTTATATTCTGGTTCATACGTCGATTTCGGATATCCAGTCTCTAACGTAAGTAAATCTGAAGATAATTTTTCTATGCTTTTCGCCGAATATACACAACAAATGAGAATTATTGATAAAATTATCTGCAAAGAAAAGTATTTTATTTCAAATAAAAGTATTAACTTATAAAGTTTTGCAAATAAGTCTCACCATATTTAATGAATTTGATGACAACTGCTTTCATAAAATTAAAGTCTTTAGAGGTTTACATACGAGTGATGAAGAGATGCACACTCTTAGAGTAGAGAAAGTGAACTGAATTTGTTTTATAAGTGACCCACTATTTATATAACTTAAAGAATGGATTGCGTCAGTCAGTCCTCAAGAAAAAAATATTAGACAATCCTGAAGACTCGCCCCAATACAGCAAAAAGCTCTTATACAATATTTTCATGTATGGAATGGCACTTGTCTTACTTCTTGTCCAAACATTAATAGATTATTATTAAATAGAGTAAGACTTGAGATTTTGTAACTTATAAAGTACAGTGCAATATCATTCACTTTCTCTTTTTTGTATTGTCTGTGAATTTTGATATTTATAGTGATTAGATTTGTTTGCTTTTCGCTATTAATATAATCTTTTGTTGGCGATCGAAACTGTCTTTAAGAATCAAGTTTTTCAATCTCTTTTTTATCAACTCATAATATAATTAAGTCAAAAAATTCATGAATTGCTATAAAAATAAGACTTCATTTATTTTAAAAATATTTCATTTGAATCAAGTTTTGTCTTTAGTTAGCTATTACTGCTTTTTAATTTAAAAAACATGTAGTCATAGATCATTAATCATAGTTTTCTTTTTATAGCCTAATAGCTTGATATTAGATTAAAATTATATGACTTAAGATTGCTTTAAAATTATTTTTTCCATATTCTGAATCCTAACACTGTATATACAAAAATTGCATCAGTTTTTTCAACTTAAAAATACCAGTAAATAATTTTGTTTAATCAGTAATAAACAGGTACCAGTATTTATGCTCTACGTTGTTAATAAATAGTTAAATAACTTTATTATACCGATTGAAAAGTTATTACTGTATAAAATATTTTGATAAAGCATATAAAACAAAAAACTATTTCAAAAGCATTCCATATAAATACAGACAAATTATACAAATGGAACAAATTATTAAATTAACTGAATCTTAAGTTTGAATCACTTTAGCTCTATTCACTTCCCACTACATCGTTGACCCACTCTTTGTCTCTCTATCTCTCCTTACAATACTGTATATTGTGCTCAAAAGTGTTTCAAATATTTCTAAATAAAGTTATATCTGTTTTAACAGATAAATGTAGAAATTTTTAATTGGTTTGTACTTTAGTTTGCAATTTTAAATGCTTCTCTAATAAAAAGTGTAGAGCATTTCGATATACCCTTATGTTTATCAGTTATCATTGCGGAACTACCGTACCCTTTATCTTAACAATTAAATAGAACTTATAAATACAGTTTAAAAAGTTATTCTTTGAGAATAAATTGCATCAAAGTATTCATTTAAGTATCATTTACGTACAGCACAAATGTTTAAATATCAATTGTTTTATTATATCGAGTTTTAAATACAAAATGTTAATTATTTGCCATTATTTTCAATAGTTTTATATTTTCATTTGAGAATTATGTGATAGATAATGAATTTTTAAAATTTCAGATTAATTATGGTCATGTATTTGATAGAGGAACACAATTTTTACACATTAATACCTATTAAGACCTATTAATACCTATTAGTACAAGTGAAACGTTTTGAGCCTTTAATATTCACTTTTGCGAACTTTTATTTTCAGTGAATATTTATTAAAAAAACAAATGCTGATAGAGATTGAATTGTTCTTTATTAAAGTTGTCGTAATGATCAAAGATTTAATAATTTGATTGTAAAAAATTGACTTAATTTTCGTGGTTTAAGTTCATTTCATCAGTTCATTGCTCTAGTTTTATATCTTATAAAATAGTTTAAAAGTTTCAACTGATTTATTCTTTTATAAACTGTCCATTTCTCACGACATGTCAAATGTTGTGACAATAATACATCTTGAACTCAATCTTTAATATAAACATATTTATCATAACGAACAAGTTGAATAAAATGTCTATAATATTAATTCAGATTTATAGATATAATAAAATTATTTTACTTTTTAGGTCTTGTGATTCAAATAGTTTATTTGCTCTAAAATCGAGTTTATATCAAAAAAGACAAAATCTATCGATAAGTTAATAATATTAAGCATAGATATTGTATTTTGAATAGGTTTGAATCACTCGGTAATTTTTACAATAATTTTTTTAATATTTACTGACAAAATATGTAAAATGATGCGGTAATAATTTATAATTTACCGAAATGAATCTTAAAACCATGTTTAAAATATTCCCTCAATGAAAATGAAATTTTATAGTAAATAAAAACTTAATGAAACTTTAAATAATTAGTGATTTACAAATTGCAATCAATATTATACGAAATGTAATCAAATATATCCTAATTTCTGAATCATTTAATTTATTAATTTCATCTTTATTTGATGTTTTATTTTATTTGGACGCTTTTTGAAGCTTGGTGCAGTAAAAATTAAATTTATAACTTAATTATTTATGCATTTAATTGCTTAAGCATAAGATACTAAAGTATAATACACTAATTTTTAATCTTTACAACACGAGATTGAATAAGTTTGTGTGCCTTAAGATTAATTTAGTGCAGTGTTTCTCAAACTTCATTTGACACAATCACAATCTTCGTCTAAGAGTGTATTTAAATTGTTGTATAAATTTTTGTATTTAAATTGCTATACAAAACATTGTTGATTCGCACGAATTCGTAGTTTTTATAAAATACAAAGGGCTCCGAAAAAAGTTTGAGAACCACCGGTTTGTGGGTTTAATATGGAACTTTCTATTTTACCTGTAATAATAAGTCTTCTATTTTTTGATTGATAAAATAGAAATTAAAGAAGCTTTGGTTTTAACTGAAGATCTTATATGTAAAATATTTTTCCTGTAATTTCATTTAAAAAATGCTTTATTTGTGTATTTCAACTAGTGATGTAAAATTTCTAGAAATATTTCTTTTTAGCTGACCCCCCCCCCCCCCCTATCACAACAGAGACAAATCACAGAGCAATTTTTTTCTGGACCCTATTAACTATTTTAATGACAATTTCAGATGTTGTAGGATTCTTGTGGTTTGTGAAAGAGAAACAAAATTAGGTTTTAATCCAACTTAAACAATATATACTTGTCCATACTCCTCATCTTATATGCCTACCCGCTTTTGACCCCTTCACTTATTACGCACTGTAAGAATGTGTTCTTATAATTATATAAAAGTTTAAAAATGCATTTTGAATTTTTGAATTGGAGGTACACAACATTTTTTTCATTGTGGGGTTTATGTTATTTTTTGAATGGGAGGTTAAAAAACTAGGTTTCAATTATTTTCTTGCTTAACCACTTGACCGCTTTTCCATACTGTATCCAGAATTTTCTATTAGGGCCAGACATAAAACATCTAAGATTTGATCATTTTTAAAGATTCTATTCGACCTTGCCCTATGGCTAGGTACTGCCCTAGGCTTTAACATTTAACCCCATTAATTAGCAATGTTTAAATACAAAATAGCATTTATTATATTATTTGCATTAACAAACTTTTATATTTATTAACCAGAAGTCCATAAAAAATAAAATTTTGCAATTTTTGAAGAGAAATTATCTCTCGGGAAATATTCCTCGATAAACTTTCTAGAAATTTTGGAACCCACATCACTAATTTCAACACATACATACGTACAATATGCCTGTCCATGGTAGAACTCGACCCTAAATCTCACAATTTCTTGTTGTGTGTCATTTACTTGTATTTATATTTCTAAGATTGTATAATAAATAATTTACAAGAACGACAGCTATCATTCAAAATTTTTGTCTGAGTTTACACACAATTAATTTTAGTGGAATAGTGATTATCAGATTCACTTTCATTTGATTGACTATAAATAAAAGCTTGACCTCAATTAAGTTAATCACTTTATTAATTTAATGATATAAAAGCTATTTATCAGCTATAAAAGTGTCATTATTAGTCTTTATCTTAAATTCACTTAAAACAATTGCCAATCAACTTACTTATTTGAAAAATTATACTTTTAATTCATATATTGTTTTTTGATATTAATTATGATAAGCTCAAGTGTTAGCTGACCTTAAATACAATTTTATTCTTGCTTTTTATTTAAATTATATAAATGAATAAATAATCAGATAGTATTTGAATAATCTTTTAGTTTGCTTACGATTACAGTTAAAAAGTAGTTTAATTCTTAACAATTAATTAAACTCAAGTATAAATATATTCAGTGTCACAATATTTGTCTTATTTGGTCTTTTCATAAATCTTAATTAAAACAAACATATAACAAAACAGTAATAGATTGAGCTGAAAATTGTAACCTTTCTGTTGGATATAACTTTAATCATATTAGAAAAAGATATATATTATTAGACTTAATAATGTCAAACTTCAAGCATTCATTTCTCAGAATGGTTTTGATATAAAGGTACTTCTGCAACAAATGAGTTGGTTGGCATTTTGGTAATTTGATTATCTGAAGCGCTTATTATAATTGAAAGTATAATGTAATTATTTTGTTGTGTTTACTTTGTATTGTTGTATAACTTTATCAAAAAAATTATGTTTTTTCTAGACTTAGTGTCCTGTATTAACATAATAATTAACATTACTGTATAGTACATATTCATTTGAGAAGCTTATAATTTCAGATTTGTTGCGATCAATTATATAACTTTTTCATTGTGTTGGGTTTTAATTAACTATATTTCCGAGAATTTCTGGAATAAAATGAGAACATTTTTTTAATCCATTAAGGATTATATATAAATATTTAGTTATATTGAATATCAATTTGTATCTATAGATAAAATATTATACGTATTCTGTAATACTCTGCACGTCATATAAGAATTTAACTGAGATTGTGATGAATTGCTCAATAATTAACAATTATTGTTCATAACATTCACTATACTGTATATAATTTTGTGTGATTCCGTTCAGTAATCATTTCAAACTCATTAAAATAATAGCTTTAAACTTAAAGCTAATTAACATAATTTACTGAATAATAGTTTATATTATACAAAACTGAATCACTGTATTATTTAATGAAGTCTTTTCAAAATGATTATTTCAGATAATATCTAAACTAAATCTCTTTCTATTATAACTTCTCATTTTCCTCAACTTCTTATCATCAAAAAACTTATTTCGTCAAAAAGTTATGTTCACTTGAATGCAACTTTTACTTAAAGAAGTTCAAGTACTAGTTTTAGAAAAAAATTCATTTGTTTGAGGAAATTATTGAAAGTTTTGTGTTGAACTAAAATGTGTGAAAGTTATCATTAATTCTATTAAAAAAAACTTGAGTTACAAATTCTCAAATCTTAATGAAGACAACCTCTCAAATTCGAAAAGTAAGAAACAAATCATTTAATTCATTTTAATCAATTGTTTATAAGTTATTATTAACTTATTTGATTAATCCTTTACTTTATTTCTAATTTTATTTTACATGAGTTTCATTTATAATTGAATTTGAGTTAAGATTAAATTAAATGATTTATAGAATTTGATTCAATTTAATGCTTGAGCATGAGCTCAGTTTGTCCCAACTCAAACTAAAACTCACACATGTCCAGTAAAATTCAAGCTCAAAGCAACTTATTTTCGTGCTAAATACCCTAAATTTCGGCGTATAACGCGCGTGTTATACGAGGGGTGCGCGTTATACATGGTATGCGTGTTATACGCCGAAATTTAGGGTAAGCTCGCCAGTTAAAACTCATACCTGCTTATGATATTTTATAATATAGAATATACAAAAATTATGAAAAATTACAAAAAAAATCAAAACTGATTATATAAATTTGAAAATAATATTTTGAATACCATTAATCACGTTAATTATGAAATCATGTTTGAATAGAAAAATAAAATTTTTTGATTAGAAAATTTGACTTTATTTTTTATAAGCTTATCCAAAAATTGAAGCTCAAGTACCAGTACGTAAAATGAATTGAATTTATCAAAAGTTACAAATATTTATTTGATATTTAATTTTAACGAAAAACTAATATCACAGTTTAATTAATGGGTAAATCAATAAATAAAAATGAAAACTCAGAGTATTAATGTTAAAAATAATTCGATTACAAACTGCTATAATAATGAATTTGAAGCTTATTCTCGATATTTGAGTCTAAAATGTAATGTAAATTGAAATAATGATTAATAAAAAAATGTAACATTTAATGTATAATTAGTATAAAAGCTAATCCTCATCACTGCAAACAAAATTGAATTGTTCTTTAGCACAACTCTGACACTCGACTTCACAACAAAATTTGAATTTACAATTACAACTCGTTAGTATTCTTCGCCTTTCTCTCTTAACTTTAAGCCCGCATTGCCTGCAGAGCTTCCGGCAGCTCCTCTTCTCTTCAATGGTCACATCTTTACTATTTCTCTGTGAACAATAACGACCTAAAGTACCGTTTGAACCAAGAGTAGTGTTAGCGATGCAATAGTTTGGCGATTCTTCAGAATATGCGAGTTTGCTCTTTGGTATAGAAAGAGTTGATTTTCTGAGTACGTCATTATCTCGCATCGGATTATTGTCATTACTGTCAATTTTGATAGCCTTCCTGTAGGCGCGTTTCAAGTAGTTGCCCACTTCTTGAAACTCGTTAATTCTCATCCAACAAGTCTGTAGAGAACTGTAATATTTATAAAAACTTATATAAAATACAAATTACACTTACTTTATAGTACAGTAAAAGCTTGATATAACGTACATAACCGGAATCCCGTACGGCTATTAACTTAAGCTAAAATCGATTCGATATAACGAACCGCTGGATTTAACAAAAATTTTTACCCCTTGAGGGTTCGTTATATCGAACTTTTACTGTATACACTTATAAAAAATGCTAAATTTGAAAAGTTTAAAAAACTCACCAAGAACCACTTACGCCATGACATTTGCATATCTTTATCATTGTCTCCTTGACTGCCTGTCAAAAAGTTAATCTAATATTTTATACAATAAGAACCCAAATAATCAAACGTATTGTTTAATTTTGCTTAAAGACAAATATTGCGTATTTTCTCGTAGAAAGTGAAGTGAAATATTCAAATTAAATAAACTTTGCAAAGGTTTGAGTAAAGATTTTGTTTTTAAATTAATTGCTTAAAAATGATAATAAAGCCTACAATCATATGTTGGCAAATGAAAAGAGTTGACACTTAAACACTTACATATCTTCCTACTTCGTTATTATGTAAACTAATAATGGCTTTTGAGTCGTGACCTAATTCTCTTTCATCTAAATAAGCGATCGCTATTCTTGAGCCCAGTTCTGTATTATCGCTACAACCTCCCCATCGAAATCCATTCTTTGCAGAATTTTCTCGTTTATCTTTTCGCGATGAAGCACAACCGCAGTTATCCAATTGCCCTAAACTGCAATTACGTGTCACCGTATAAACAATACCAGCGCTAATCACTGCCTGAACGAAAGCGATTTCTCTATTCGCTTAAAATAATTGCATTTTTTAAATTACAAAAAAGATTAAATCTATTTCTTTATATTGTACAATAAATACATTATTATAAGTGAGAAATAATTTTCATCAAAATCTGCTTTCACTAACATTTGATCGATTAAAATAAAAGTTAGTAAATTATCTTTGAATACCTGGTAAGCTATTTTGGAAGACATTGGCGAATATCATTTCAGGACATGACCAGCGCTCAAATGAGAATTGACGCGAACATTCGTCTGTGTAAGAAATAATTATTCAAAATAAAAGCTTGCATTAAATAATTCTCCTATTAATGCAAATACTTAATCCTTTTTGAGCTCCAATTGCAACGCTGTCCGCATATGACAAAGTTGCCTACAATATAGATACGAAGCAAAAGTTTATTAATAATAAGTTTGAAACCAAAGTTATTTAAGTATTACTTGACTGCCAGTCATAAGCAAATTGCCGATAGACCTAAAACATGAATAAATTGATTGAATTGATAATAATTTTAAACATGAGTATCCCATACCAGCAACGAATTTTGATCACTAGCGCGAAGAGTACGCAGAAAAATATTTGATTTCTCATATTTCTATTATTGTCACTGATATTCATTCATCAAAAGTTGTGTAAATATCAATACTTTTGTCAGAAGTTTGTTTGTGACGAGTTTATCGGTGTCACTCTCTTTACAATTCACTTCAATTCAAACATTTACCTTTAGAAGAAAATAAGCCGAACCGTCACTCGGACTGTACTTGAATAGTCATTATTTAGAAACTTTTGTTGTAATTGTCTTGTTGTTCAGGTATACAGATATGTCGGATTATTGGTATTATTGGTGAACTTTTGTGAGAATGCATCCCATAGGCATTAGCTCCAAATCTAGGAGTGGCGGTAATGTTCGGTACGTTGTGAGAATTCTGACCCAACCATTTAATAGCATTTAATTTCCATATGTTATTCATTCAAAGCAGATGCTATCATAACATATTTATTCCATTTTATTTCAACTCCATTAATGATATTTAAATCGATTCAGTTTCAATCGACTCATACCATACTATCTCATACTATTTTTGAGATTCTCCTGTCTTTTGTTAAAATTCTTTTATTTTATTTGAAATGAACCGAAACTACAAAGTATTTAATCCTCAAAAGATCGCTTTAAATACTTTAAGTCCCTATAAGTATAACTATAAGTACTTTCTCAAAATGTTGGTTCACTGACTACTTCCACTGCAAACAAATGCAGTACAGCAACAAAATAAGTTTTATAATAATCTTTTCTTTTAATATTATTATCAACAGAATGGCAACTAATGAATGAATATTATAATAATTATTAAATGAATCGCATAATTGATAATCTTTTAAATGGACATAAAATACTGGTATAAACTTATAAAGTAAGCTATAATTGAAGGAATATTTACAAATAGAACAGTTATTCAATTAAGTTGAGAGCTATTAAAAGACTCAAATTATGGCATTAATTAAGAGTAGCAAAACTGCATTTTGTTAAATACATGCATAGGTAGAGGCTATAGAGAGGTCAATTTTATATTAATCATTTAGATATGCTATCATAGAGCACTTAAGCACTGTCTACATTTTTAGCTTCTTAATAACGGTTCCAATTATACTGTTTATGTACTGTATGTTTGTTTATGTGCTTTTAATGTTCATAAGAGACTTTTCGAGAACTTAATTTAAAAATACACAGAATATACAGTACCTCAGGTGCAGTACTGACGAGTAAGTATCTGTAATAAAGTTTTATAAATTAACTTTTATTTAGTTCTTTAATTTTGTAATTTATTTAACTTTAATAAAACAATTAGTATTTGAGTCAATTTTAAAGCTTTATGAAGAACAAAGCAATTTTATGGAACATTTTAAATTAAAATGCTATAATTATCATAATAAACATACATATAAGCAAATCAAATAATATATTAATACCGTAAGAGATTCTAATAAATTAGATTAACAAAAAAAACTAATGATATAAACCATAGGCTCCCTTTTCCTTCACATCACCGGTTCTTAGTTTTCTTTGACGGATAACATTCGCAGAAACAGTTTTCCTATCATAAGCCCAACCAATCCAAGCCATAAAGTTGATAAAAATTGTGGTCAAATTGAAACGCCATCCGAGTTCACTCGTCGCGTAATCCCAGGGAAAGGTGTGGTGATAGTTATGAAAACCTAAGTTTAAATTAGATTAACATTTAGTTTTAAATTCGAATTAGCATTAAATCAATCAATACCTTCACCGATAGCACCGATAATAGTAATATGATTTTCTGAGGGATTTATGCTCTTATCATATCTGAAAATATAACGAAATTTGTTCATAAGTTTTAAAAATTTTTATCAAACTTTTGCGAACTTACGGTTTTCGACCCCAAAAATGTGCGGCACTGTTGACAAGCCATGTCATGTTCAATGTCCAGCAATACCTTAATAGTGCACATATGAAGTACCCGTTATGATAGCTCTCATTCCAGTACAGATGCGGTATAATTGATGGCAATATAAAGCATATGAGGAGAACAAGTGGTAAATAAAACCTGAAATAAGTTTTACGAAAGAATTAATTTTTAATTCTATTCACTTTTAATATTAATTATTACTTCTTCTGGAACCGAACGATAGGGTCTTGCAATAGGTCCTCACAACTGACTGTTTTTCCCTTTTCAATAACCTCTGGATGTTTTCGGCATAAAAGCCATCCGCAGTGCGCGAAGAAGAAGCCTCTGTTTGCGTTGTGTGGGTCAGCATCTGTTTCAGAGTATTTATGATGTACTCTATGATCGCGACTCCATTCATAGATATGATTCTGTATTTCATTTATAAGCAAAAATTCAATCATTAATAATATTATTGATGAGTCGATAAAACCTATGAATACCTGAAAAGCCAGAGTATTGAAAAAGCATAAAAGAAGTCTGAGACCAAATTTAGCCTTATATGTGCGGTGAGCCCATAATCTATGAGCACCCGCTGTAATCCCGAGACCAGAAATCACATATAGGAAGACAGCTAATGAATAAATAGAAAAAGAAATAAATATTTTTTAATAAAAGTTTAGAATTATGTTTGACTTATATTTACCGAATGCCGTTGTCTGCCATTTGGCGCTAACAAAACATAAATATAGTCCATAAAGAGCTGACAAATGCAATAAAGACATTAACACAACATTACGCCATACAATTTCTCGCACATATTTCGGTCGAATTTTGTTTTTTTCGAATAAGTCTTCCACTTCTGGGACAAGTTGTGATTGAATATTTGGTGCCATTTTGTTGTTTAGTTCGCTTTAAATAAAGTTTTGAAACAATTAAGAATTTTTTTGTAACTCTTGGTGTTTGAGCCAAACCATAAAAACAGAAATAAGTACGAAATTTTGGAATATTGTTGATATCGAAAGTTGAGATAAGGCGTCAAACCTATTACTTAAGGCTTAAAACATTATTAAAAACCTTTCTCTTATAGGTATGGCTCAGACGACAAACAATTACCAAAATATCATCACTTTTTAAATAGAGAGTAATGATAAATAAAAGTAAACAAAACTAATGAAAAGTTTTGAAATATCTCTAATTATAGTTATAACGAAACTAATTAACAATAACTTTGATATATTATTAAATTTGGGGTTTTTTCAAAAACCATTTGTTGGTTCGTTTTTTACATTTGAATGACAACTGAAAGAGAGTCAGCGCTAACAATACAAACATAATAATTGCATAATAAAAACAATTAACAGATTGCAGTTAATTAATTGACAGCAATGGAAACGGGATTTTCTATTCCCTTATTGTTGTCCTTTTAAATACTAAGCTAAGGAACTCTTACTAAACAATAGTCTCGAAGGGTTTTTGATAGCATTAATGCAAAGATGTATTACAAATCTCGGGTGTTCTGTTCCGACTCAACCCTGTATTAAAAGGTACGACAATAGCAATCAGAAAGTCCCGTTTCCATTGCTGTCAATTAATTGTTTTGAGGGTTAGCCCAACCATTGCCACATTTTTAGAGTCGGTTATTCTCACAAATAAGTTATTATAAAGAAATTATGGATAAAAGACAATTAAAAATGAACGGATAAATGTTTTTGTTATATAAAAGTTTAATAACAGTTATATTTACAAAGTCTGCAGTTATGAGTGAGTGGTCAGAGTCTAATTCGCGTTCTTCTCATTCAAAACACAACAATACTATAGGTGTAAGACTTATTTTCAATTTATACAACACTTGTTATACCAGATCTGTGCCAATTAGGAATTCACTTCAGTTTCATTTGATTGCATCTGTGTTTTGAGCGGTTATATAATCATTGGTATAACTTTTGTTACCCCCCGAAGGTCGAGATTTAAAAAATTATATCAAAATCAATTTGTTTTTATCTGTGTTTAAGCTAAATATGGCTTTTCTTTAATTATAAAATGCACTCAAATTCAAAACTTTAATTTTCAATTAATGTTATTTAATATAAATAGATGTTTAAATCTATAATCAGTACAAATAAATGGCATAAAAACGAGTTTAAGAATAAAATTCAAAAATTATAAGAATTCTCAAAATGCGACTCTTTTTGCACTCATTTAATGAAATTTGATTTCAAAAATTCAATAATCAATGTCCTGATTGGCGATCGATTTGAACCACTTTTAAGCGGAGAGTCGGCACAGATCTGATGGAAAGCAATGGGTTTGATATCGATTGCAAACAATGCGTCACAAAGTGATGAAATGGTGGCGAATGTGAGGCTTATTCTTGAGCTTCACTTCACACAAATGACTACTTTTATGATAAAGTATTACATAATATGAATAAATATTACATAACTGTCTCACTTATGCTTATGCTCTGCCAGACCTTTAACTAATTTGAAGGTCATTTCAGTCCAATCTATATTTAACTCTATTTTAAACCCATTTTTTTATAATTTTTCAATTTAATTGCCATTCATTTCACACATAAATGACACACATTTTCACATTTTTTTAACTAATCATTAATTTTGTTTTTAATTAAAATCAATTTTTACGTATTATATAATTATTGAGTAATCGCTATTTTAGATGAAAATTATTTTAAAACATTTTAATACAAATAATTTATTGATATTTACCTTAAATTGCAGTCAAATTAATAAATAGACGAATGGAATGTATTTTTCAATAATTAAATTAAATATCAATTAATTTAATAAAGTTTTCAATAATTTATTGATCCAATCGTTTAATAATTGAAATGATTTTAATTGAACGCAAATATCACTTAAATTACACTTTAATAGAATTAATGAAATATTAAATTATAATTAAAACCTTATTTAACTGAAAAGTGAGTTTATTCTGAATGAGTATTAGAGTTAAGTGAAAACTGTATTCAAAACTGAATCTAATGAAAGCATAGCATAGAAGCCAATCATTGATTCAAAGATGCGTTCAAT